>JAJLXD010000036.1:56247-77185 GCA_030571115.1 Wickerhamomyces sp. yHMH617 | reverse complement strand
TTTTTTTTTTTTTTTACAATAATTAATTTGTACAGTTAAGTTGTTAAAATAAAGAACAGTAACAAAGCGGAAACTAGGAAACTGCTTATTAACTGCACCGAGAAAGAAAAAAAAAATTTAATTGAAAATAATTAACTTTTTGAATTCCAAAGGAGGTGAAAATCTGATCTCACCAAAAGCTGTGTTGCAGAATCTTCAATTGTCATTTAGGCTCAAATAAAAACACGTTCAGTACGTTGCTTCAACATTTTACGGTTGTGCAACTGTTTTCCACAAGCCGTCTTTCCATATACATAAATCACGCTTATAAAAACATCCAAAACTCATATCTGTAACTGATTACTAGAAAGATTCAGCTGAGTTGAAGCCAATAATCTCCCAGTCATGTCCAACAAACACAAATATGATCCAAACGAATCACCCCAGAGCCCTTTCAACGATGACAACAGATTTCAGGAGATCAATCTGAGTGACGAGCAGCTTCCGGGCTCTCCTACTCCAATGATGGGCTCTGATTCCATAGACAACACGTTGTCAGTGCCCAAAAGAATAGCAGGAAGAGGTGGCTCTATACTGAAGAGTAATTCATCTAGGCGTAGAAACCCAAATGCCAAAATCGTGTTCAGCGATCAAGATGAAACTATTAAGGACGGCCTCGGCCTGCAAGAATTAACGAGGTCCATTTCTAATAACTCATCAATAGCTCCAACTCCGATTCAGCAGACTCATGCCAGATTTGATGACTATACAGAGACATCTTCACAAAATGGTCATCACAATAACAATATTGACTCGGATGACGCTCTACCTAGAAAAAACTCTATCATGAAGAGACAACGTTGGGGTACTCAAAGAAATAAATCGGGGAAGCCAACTGTTGGCAGAGCGAGAACTTTGAGATGGAAAGGACATAGATCATCCAGTAAACTTCATGATGCTACTGAGGATGGTAATGGTGATGATAGTGACGATGATGATAAGGCTAAAAATAGAGCTGGCGAGCTACGCACAGTTTATTTCAATATGCCACTACCACAAGAACTGGTGAACGAAAACGGAGAGCCTATAACAAGTTATCCAAGAAACAAGATCAGAACTACAAAATACACTCCTTTAACATTTATACCGAAAAACGTTGCATTTCAATTTAGAAACATCGCCAACATTTACTTCTTAATCATGATTATCATGGGGTTCTTCAACATATTTGGTGTTCCAAATCCAGGGCTTTCGGTTGTCCCATTGGCTGTCATTGTTGTAATCACTGCAATCAAAGATGCAGTGGAAGATTCAAGAAGAACAGTCTTGGATATGGAAGTGAATAACACTCCTACGCACATTTTACATGGGGTAGAGAACCCAAACACATCAGAGGATAACGTTTCACTATGGAGAAGATTCAAAAAACTTAACACAAGACTGATGTTCAAATTCTTCAGTTGGTGCTCAAGAACTTTCACTAAGACTGGTAAAGAAAAAGCTAGAATGGAAAAACTAACAAGGGAAGCTACAATCACAAGAAGATCCTTTGATTCGATAGATGATCATAGAAAATCATTCCAATTGGACGATTTACACCGCTCAAGTATTGATGATCCTTTCGGGGACGCTCATAAAGCTCTTTCGATGGATGATTCAATAGTTGACCCTTCAATTGTGATATCTCCAAATGCTATGGCTAAATTTGAGAAGGACGATTGGAAAAGTGTCAAAGTTGGAGACATTGTTCGTATAAGTAACAATGATGAAATTCCAGCTGATATCATTCTTTTATCAACTTCCGATGCCGATGGTGCGTGTTACGTTGAGACTAAAAATCTGGATGGTGAAACAAACTTGAAAGTTCGTCAAGCTTTGAAAGCTGGTACCGCCATCAGACATGCTAAAGATGTTCAAAGAACCAAATTTTGGGTTGAGAGTGAAGGCCCTCATGCCAACCTATACAACTATCAAGGTAATTTAAAATGGAATGGTGAAGAATCTCAAAGCAGAAATGAACCTATCACCATCAACAACTTGTTGTTGAGAGGATGTTTTTTGAGAAACACTAAATGGGCTATTGGTATTGTGATATTCACCGGTAGTGACACTAAAATCATGTTGAATTCTGGTGAAACTCCAACAAAAAAATCGAGAATATCTAGAGAATTAAACTATACTGTATTGATGAATTTTTTTCTACTGTTCATTCTTTGTTTTGTTTCAGGGTTGGTAAATGGTATATCCTATAATCAAAGCGCTAATTCTAGAAGTTTCTTCGAGTACGGTACTGCAGCTGGATCATCGGCTGCGAATGGTATTGTTGGGTTTTTTGTTGCCGTTATTCTTTATCAATCATTGGTCCCTATCTCGCTGTACATTTCTATTGAGATCATTAAGACTGCCCAAGCTTTCTTCATCTATTCTGATGTGAGCATGTACTATCCAAGACTAGATTATCCATGCACACCGAAATCATGGAATATTTCTGATGATTTGGGACAAATTGAGTATATCTTCAGTGATAAGACTGGTACATTAACACAAAATGTGATGGAATTCAAGAAATGTACTATAAATGGTGTAAGTTATGGTCGAGCATACACTGAGGCTTTGGCTGGGTTAAGAAAGAGACAAGGGGTTGACGTCGAGGAAGAATCTTCTAGAGAGAAGAAAGAAATTGCTTTAGACAAAGAAGCTATGATTCAGAACCTGTATTCAATTTCTCCAAATGCTCACCTAAAACCGGATGAGGTAACATTCATATCAAAGGAGTTTGTTCAAGATATCAAGGGTGCATCTGGCACAGAACAACAAAGTGCTAATGAAAACTTTATGTTAGCTTTAGCCCTTTGCCATTCAGTTTTAGTTGAAAATGATAAAGATGATCCAAATAGAATAATTTTGAAAGCACAGTCTCCAGATGAAGCTGCCTTAGTTGGCACTGCTAGAGATTTAGGATTCTCTTACATTGGTCGAACTAAGAAAGGTCTGATTGTTAATGTACAAGGTGTTGAAAAAGAGTTCCAAGTTTTGAATGTCTTGGAATTCAACTCTACAAGAAAGAGAATGAGTGCTATCATTAAAGTTCCACCTCAAGTTGAAGGCGGTGAGCCAACAGCAATGTTGATCTGTAAAGGTGCAGACTCAATCATCTACTCAAGACTATCCAAAAACTGTGATGAAACATTATTGGAGAAAACTGCGCTTCACTTAGAGCAATATGCAACAGAAGGCCTGAGAACTCTGTGTCTTGCCAAGAGAGAATTGACATGGGCTGAGTATCAAACTTGGAATAAGAAACATGATGTTGCAGCAGCTGCTTTAGTTAAGAGAGAGGAAAAAATGGAAGAAGTTGCAGACAGCATAGAGAGAGAATTGGAACTTTTAGGTGGTACAGCTATCGAAGATAGATTACAGGATGGTGTTCCAGATACTATTGAACTGTTAGCTAAAGCTGGTATCAAACTCTGGGTTCTAACCGGTGATAAAGTTGAAACTGCCATTAACATTGGATTTTCTTGTAACCTTTTAGGGAATGATATGGAATTATTGGTCTTGAAAACATCCGGTGAAGATGTGGAAACAATATCAAATGATCCAAGAATCGTGATTGCCCATTTATTGGATAAATACCTTAGAGAAAAGTTCCAAATGGATGGTTCTTGGGATGAAATCGAAGAAGCTAAAACTGATCATGGTCCACCGAAGGGAAACTATGGTGTCGTTATTGATGGTGATGCCTTGAAGTTGGCTCTTCAAGGTGACAACATGAGAAAGTTCTTATTGTTATGTAAACAGTGTAAAGCTGTATTGTGTTGCAGAGTTTCACCAGCCCAAAAAGCTGCTGTTGTTAAGATGGTTAAGGAGACACTTGATGTTATGACTTTAGCCATCGGTGATGGTTCCAATGATGTTGCCATGATCCAATCTGCAGATATCGGTGTTGGTATTGCCGGTGAAGAAGGTAGACAAGCTGTCATGTCTTCTGATTATGCGTTTGGCCAATTTAGATTTTTGGCCAAGTTAATTCTGGTTCATGGTAGATGGTCTTACAAGAGATTATCTGAAATGATTCCGAGTTTCTTTTATAAAAATGTTATTTTCACACTTGCATTATTCTGGTATGGTGTTGATAATCAATTTGATGGTACCTATTTATTCGAATACACTTACTTGATGTTCTACAATTTGGCTTATACTTCTTTGCCAGTTATCTTCATGGGTATATTTGACCAGGATGTCACTGATGTCGTCTCATTAGTTGTCCCTCAGCTATACACTGTTGGTATTTTGAGATCAGAATGGACATTAACGAAGTTCTGGTGGTATATGGTCGATGGTCTTTATCAATCAGTCATCAGTTACTTTTTACCTTATTGTCTGTATTATAAGACAGGTTTAGTAACGTATAATGGGCTACATCTGGATCATCGTTATTGGATTGGTACTTTAGTTGCCTCAATTGCTTCCATCTCATGTAATTTATACATCACTATTCATCTTTACACTTGGGATTGGTTGACTATGCTCATTGTTTTCCTTTCTATCATGTTGATCTATGCCTGGAACGGTATTTGGAGTTCTGTTCTTGGATCTGGTGAATATTACAAGGCTGCTGCACAAGTGTTTGGGTCAACGGTTTATTGGGCCACTTTGTTTGTTGGTATCATCTCTTGTCTATTACCAAGATTCATCTATGATGTCAGCAGAAATTACTTCAATCCAAAGGATGTTGACATTATTAGAGAATGTGTTGCCAGAGGTGACTTCAGTCAGTATCCTAAAAATTATGACCCAACGGATCCAAACAGAGCTAAGATTTCTAAATATTCAGCAGATCATACGTTAGAGAGCTCAAGCGACCCAACTTCATCATTGAGTAATCATAAAAGATCATCATCCTTTTTCAAGAGGGATTCATCAAGAGGTGCCAGCTATCCAATCAATAACGAAGATGTAACAGTTGAAGAAATTGGAATGACGTATTCTGAAGCTGGTGGTACTCCAAGATTAAGACAGAGTGATAGATTATCAATTGACCATACCGATGCGGACATTGAGAACTATGTTCCAAGAACTTCATTGGATAGAACTAGATTGTCTATGATGAGAGACCGTCAATTGGGGGATGGTAGAATAAGTATTGAAAATGCTAGAACATCATTGGATTTGCCAGGGTTAACTAGAGCAGAGACATTATTGAGCAATAGAGAATAGGAGTACGTTCAACTTGAGAGAAAGGTTTTATTAGTTTTGTTGTTGTTTTTGGCCATAAGAAGATGGTTGTGTATAATACGAATTAGTTGTTTAAATATAGTTTTATTCAGCATGTCAATGATTTTCGTACCGCTACTTACTTTAAACTTTTACTTGACAAAAGTAACAATTGGATTTGGGTTCCACTTCCAAGTTCTAGTGTGATCACTCAATTTCGGTGAGCTCATATTCAGACCCATCAATCACACCAGAAGTTTCTTTTTTGCTTTACTCATAATAGAAACGGGGATAATTGATGCCTATATGTAGTCTATTAGACCATTGGCGGTAGGTCAGAGGCTACAATTACAGCGTGCGTGATAAGAAGAAGTAATGGTTTATGTTCATGCGAAGTCACACATAACAGAAACAACGTTGCTGTGTCACAAGTCAACTCAAATATATAATGGAAGGTAGAAAGAAGGTTTAAGTCGCGATGACCTGACAACTTTAATGCAGTTTTTGCAAAGTTGTATTTGGTTTGAGACTTTGAAGACGATCGATCTGGCCATATGTTTTTTTTCCTTCTCGGACGAGACCAATGAGATGCAGAAGACGGTAATGTTTTTCATCGGAAAATCAGCGATTTAAAGACTGCCATTTTGTTGGTTAATCTCAAACCTTCATTTTTATATTGAGTCTATGACGCACAGCCTTGACTCTTACGTAGCTTGTAGATATGTAGATCTTCAAAAGCATTTTCTGTGCGCTTAGGCTTAGCAAAAGTTTGCTGGAGCCTCAAGATAAATGCGTTATTGTATGTTATGGTACATAGGTATAGGCCCTAATTTAACATCTTTAAGCTTTTTTTTTTTTTTTTTCAGGTCATGTGCTTTCTACAGGCCTTACAGGTGGTTTATGATGCCTTTTAGCGTCTTAAATACTGTCTTACTAGATTATGTAGCTTCGGCATAACTATGTAGTTTTTGTTGTTGCGTCAAATAGATGTAGGCCATTGAATTAAAACTGCCTAAATGGGCGAAATATATTGGTCTTCAAAGACCTTTTTCATCCTGCAAGTTGGAATATACTTTGAGATTAGAGGTGATGCAAACTGCTTAGTCTAGTAACACAGTTACCACATGATGAATGATATATGAGCTTAAGGCCTCAAAATTCACACAAGCAAATTCATAAGTCAAAAGTCAGAGTTGGTTACACGTCTCTGCTATTCTAGAACTGACAAGTCTCAAAGTTACAACTTACAACTTACATTAGTGATACAATTGCCAATGACTGTGTTGTAGAAAGTAGACTGAGATTGCTCTTTTCAGTCTTTTGACTCCCCTATTTTAGTATCTCTGATCTCTGATTTCTGCCTAGAATTGTCGGAACTCGGGGACTCTGGAGCTCAGACTAGCCACCGATTAGTGGCGACGGGGGGTGGGCAGGTGGCAGCTGAACAATGCCCCCGCCTTTGTTTAAATTATTTAATTTTTCTAGGCGGAAATCAACGTTCGAGCTTTTCCGAGACTATGCAAGTCCACTCTATTTTGTGGTAGTTTTAGAAACTTTGGGAGATTTTTTTTTTTTTTGATCTCCCCATCAACACCTTTTTATAAGCATTAAAGTGTATCCAGAGTAATCTCCAAAAAATTTATTGCCTTGTCTCTTTCATACCTCAATTTGAAAAATTTTCACCATTCTCAAACTTCCTTCTAACTCACCAGTACATTCTATAAAGCCTACTCAATATTCCATATCGTGGCCATTGCCCAGTCCTCATCATTACATTTACCACTACAAATCAAAATCTCTCCGTTAGTTGGTCTTGTTATCTCTCAACACGCTCAGCTCTACAATTTTATATCCGATTGTTTAATGCTTCAAGTAAATCACCGTTGAGATCATCATCAAATCAATCAGTAAGTTGCTAGGACTTTCCAATGGGACACTCTGTTGGCAGAAAGAAGCTTTTTGTTAGACACAACTGTTAACTTTTGACTTTTGAGGAGACTTTTTTGCTTTTTTTTTTTGACTTTCTTAGGGTAGAAACCTCGGGGCGTTTCATAGACATTTGAACGAACTACGAACATTGAAAACAAAAAAAATAAAAACCTGATCTACAAGTATTTCTTTCAATCATTCTCAAGCCATTATTTCAATAAAGTTCCCATCTTCTGCCTCTAGAACCACCAATTGATGCCTTTGAAAGCATTCTTCATACTAACATTCATCCCAATTTTAGCTCAATTCACCAGAACATCATGAAAGTGCCAGGACTATGCAAGGAAGAGTCTTTGGCTCAGCCCAACACTACGAATAGCCAATTTAATGGTGCTAAAGCAACTCAATCATCCCCAAAGAATGCCAAAAAAGTCTGGAGACTCAAGAAATATACCAAAACAGATGATGAAATTCAACAGGAGCAAAAAAGATACGAAGATATGGAATTCTCTCCAAGAAAAGCAAGCTCGAGACGACCAAGAAACAAAGCTGGTGTTGCTAATGAGTTTGTTTTCGTTGATCTGTCTCCAAAGAAGAAATCAATCTCACCTCTTAATGATAGTTCCACTATCAAGTCCCCTAAAAAGCAACAAAGTAGGGTTTCAAGGTTGTTCAGATTGACTTCAAGTCAAGAGACTTTAAAAGTTTCTACCACTCCTTCATCTTTACTATCCTCTCCTATCATCAGATCTAAGGAGTCAATCTCTTCCTTGTCTTCCCTTCCTGTTCAAAAGGTCTCACCTCTGCCACATGCTCAACAGATTCCCTCATTAAAGAGATCTTATACTGCTTTAGCAGCTCTGTCTCGCTATGAGCAGCCACCACCCCAATTAACCCGTGAGAGATCAGACTCTGCAGCCTCGTTAGTTATGACCATATCTGAGTCTGGAAGAGCGATTCTCCAACCACAACTTCAGCTTCAAGCACAACCGTTATCTGCCTCATCATCAACATCCGATTTGTTCTCCCTCAGCAGAAACAACTCAACAAGACAAACTTATTACTCAAGATCCCCAATCCCATCACCAAAGCGAATGGAGTCACCGGTGCCTCAAGACCGTTTCCCACCACATCATGCGCCCGTCCTGCCATTAGAAGCCATCCCTAAATATAACTTAGATCCAGAGCTATACAATACCTCATCCTCATCCGAAGATGAATCGGCTGATGCTTTCAAAGCATTCTCTAAGGTCGTTAAGAAATCAGGCCGCAAAAGAGCAAACACATTAAACTCCATGAGTTCTGCCACATCTTCAATGACCAATGTTCCATCAACTGCCCCAACTTCTGCTACATCCTCAATCTCCATAAATGCATCATGTGCTCCTCATAAAAATCTCACAAGAAACCATTCAATTTCTTCAATTTCCTCTATTTATGCTAAAACTGCTAGAATTTCACCATCAAGAGCAAACTTACTAAGACAAGCTACAACCCCCACGATTCCTACTTTTGATATGCCTCCATCATCACAACATTCAAATCCCCAGTCAAGTTTTATATTTGGAGACGGCAGCTCATCTCATTCATACTTTGAAGACGCTGCAAAATCAAATTACCAACCGAAAAGTCTCCATGCTAAACAGACCTCAATCAGCTTTTTAGGACCAGCTTTAAACATCCCATCTGAAGCTGAGAGTGCTGGTTCTCCACTAGATGAGTTCAACGATGGGTCTGAAGTTGTCCCATATGACGAAGATAACTTGAAAAGCTTGGACGTTACGTTAACTGAGGATCTGAATGATGTGTCTAATGGGTTGAGTTTTGATACAGAAGAGTTTTTCGATTTCAATGCTTTTGGAAATTTGGATAATCACAATCAAACCAATCATTGGGTATGATGCGGTTTGAATAGTTTTACGTTTGCATACATATATGCATCAAAATAGATGACATTCACTAAATTAAAGACTATAATGAGAAATTCATATAACTAGACAAAGTGCTCCTAAAGGGGAGCATACGGAATAGAACGTTCAATGACAAAAGCTACTAAAGATTTATTACAGTTATGATTTTCTTAGAATATATGACCTTATATATTTATCCTATCATTCGTATTCATGAAGAATGGATTTAACAAACTCGACTGAATCGTCTTGGCTCAAGTTTGGATTATCTAATTGCCATATCAGTATTCTCTCGTTAACTTTTGTCATCCATGGGCCTGGTTTCTTACCCAGCTTCTTGGAGAGGGTTTTACCATCTATGATTGGTTTTATTTGATAAGAATTAGCTAAATTTTCCTTCTGAACAGCGTTGTAGAACTCCTCATACAATTGAAGAAGTTTCGGATCATTGGTGTGAATATACTCATCATAAAGATTAACCACAAGAGAGAGGATGAAGTTATCACCATATTGTTTTAATAGTAGCCCAATATCAGATCTCTTGTATTCTGGTAACTTTGAAACAACTTTTTGATAGGCTTCTTTAGTAACGAGTATTTTGGTGATTATATCCGCATCTGCTTTAGAATACTTCAAACCTTCTTTGATTATGATTTCAGTGGCTGATAATGTTGCTTGTGGTTTCTTAGGGTTCCATAGAACTCTAGTTGTAGCCCATGGTCTGAGAATAATAGAGAGCCAAAATAACCTTCTTGAGGGTTTATCATTGAAAAAGTTGTCAATAATGGAAACTAAAGATGAATTCGAATAATCTAAAGCATTTATTCTTTCAATAGCTGGAATTGTGTCATTTTGAACTTTCTCAGAGATTTCCTGTATCTTATGTGTGTCGTTTAGGGAGTAGACATCATCTTGGAACACACCAAAATTGAATATAGCTTGAAACAATGATGCTTCTCCAATTAGTCTCAATCCATATGTAGGATGATTAGAAGTCAGTGTTTTCTCTAGCTCTACACCAACCCTTTCCCTGCTTATCTTCGTTAACAAAGCATCTCTGATTTTTTCATCCTTCATAGCATCATGGGTTTCAGAGTGGATAGTGAACTCGAATCTGCTAGCAAATCTTATCAATCTTAGAACTCTTAATGGATCATCGAGAAACGTTTGAAGTGGAGCTAATGGTGTTCTTAAGACTCTATTTGATAAATCGGTCAATCCAAGCCCCGTGAGATCTTCAACCTGATCCTTTTGGATATTATAGAACAGAGCATTTAAAGTGGCATCCCTTCTTAAGGCATCTTGTTCAGGTGTTCCGAATTCGATCACTGGGATTCTGCTTTCTTCGGTGTACTCTTCACTTCTTAGATTAACGAAATCAATATCAAGGCCATACAGTTTGGTAGTAGCTGTCTCCAAGTGCTTTGATTTTTCAGGGTTCTTTTCAATCTTATGCACTCCTGATGGCTTTATTCCATACCTGGTGTAATTCTCTGAGATGAATGACCTCAAGCCATCAGCAAACTCTTCACCAGTTTGTGTATTTATAGCTATATCTAAATCATTGCTCTCATCACCCAATAGCTTGTCTCTGACCCAGCCACCTGTGATTCTCAATTCTAGCTTCTTTGAAGGTTCAGATATCTGTGAGTTCACGAAATTGACGTAATCTTTCAATAAGTGTGAGATCTTGGATTCTGTATCATTTAATTTGATGGTGGGATTGGCAATATCGAATGAACGGGAGGACATTTTTCTTTTCATCAAACTGCAAAACGACTTTCTTACTAAACAGCTGCGAAGTCGCATGAATTGCACGAGCCAAAATGAATAGAAAGTGGTTTCAGATACTTCTTTAAGCGGGAGATGAGATGAGATGCCTTGTGTATAATTTTCACTATGTATCAAAAAAACACTTTACCCGGCCTTACTCATATTAAAAAAATTAGAAGTGTTTATTGAAGATACTAAAGAAACCAAAACAAACTTACATTGTTTTGCAGCCCTGGCTATTTAAGCAACTTTGGGCAATTTCACAGAGTTTCAAGAGAGCCAGTGAATATATTTCGCAGGTTTAGATTCTGCAACGTTTTTCCTAGCCTGAAACCATTAAAAATGACTGACGACCACTCCAAATACAAATATGAAGAGATGTCCAACAAAGTTCTTCGACAGGACAAGAAGTTGTTGTCAAACAGAGCCGACCCGTTAAAGGATGCAGCTCTTTCTGCTCCGACTTCTTTGGCTGGTAAAGTCTCCTTAAAAGACTTGGGTGAGAAAGTTAGTTCTGGAACACAACAGGAAAATGATGAAGAACAAGAAGCTAAGCATCTGGCAAAGAAAATATCAGATTCATACAAAAGGAGAGAGAAGGCAAAAATTCAGACGCTTCAGAGCTCAAGAATTGGCAATTCGACGTTGCTGGATATGGATACAATTGAATCTTTAAAATACTATCCAAAGACCCCAGAAACTAATGAAGCTTATGAGAGGCTTGTTTCGTGGGTCTCCAGTCAGTTTGGGAACGATATACAGCATAACACAATCTTAAGTGCAGCAGATGTTGTACTGGAGACGCTTAAAGACGATTCATCCACCGACAAAGAGAAAAAGAGGCAGCTTGAAGAAATACTAGACCTGAAATTATCTGACACCGCATTCTCTGAAGCATTAAATATATCATACCAATTAGTAGATTACGGTCAAGAAGAAAATTCTAAGGAAACCGAAGGGGTTGCTGTTGATTTTGATGATGAAGAAGAGGACTCCAATGATATTGATGAAGAAAGTAGTGATGATGATTTTGCTGGTCCGAAATTGGAAGATTTTGTGCAAGAAGAAGAACAAGTTGACCTTCACGATGAAATTGAAAAAGATGTGATTGAAATAAAACCCACCCATGAGGACAAAAACCAACTACGTATAAGTGACGTTGATGCGTTCTACGTCCAAAGGTTGCTATCAAAAACTTTCAGTAAGCTGGATGCTATTTCACTTCAAGAGTTATCTAAGAATGTTCACGAAGTTCTGAACGGTGATTTTTCATCGAGAGATTTTGAACAACAACTAATAGAGATTATAGGCCGTGAAAATTATAGCCTCATTGAATTATTGATTGAAAATAGAGAGACGATAGTGCGTGGCACCAAACTTGCTAATAGTAATGAGGTTGAAAGAGTAGAGATGTTGAAATCTTTAGAAGATAACGGATTGAAGCACATAATACATCAGATAGATAATGAAAGTGGGGTGGAATCAAATGAGCTCCCTTCAAAAAGAAGAAAATTACAATCTGCCTCTGAGGCAGAAATTAGAAGGCCAAAACTGGTCAATCTCGATGATCTTAAATTTGATCAAGGCTCACATCTCATGACCACAACAAAAGTTAATCTTCCTAAAGATTCATTTAAAAGAGTAAAGAAGCAATACGAAGAAATCCATATTCCTGCACCTGCTAAACCTGATGATGATACTTCTTTGGTCCCAATATCTGACCTGCCTGAATGGGCTCAAGCAGCATTTCCCTCTGGTGAGACCTCGACTTTAAATAGAATTCAATCAAAGGTTTACCCAATTGCATTTCATCAGGACTCTAACATTTTGCTTTGTGCTCCAACAGGTGCCGGTAAAACTAATGTTGCAGTGTTAACAATACTCAGAACATTAAGCAATTTCAGAAATTCTGATGGAACTTTCGATTTAGATAATTTTAAAATCGTTTATATTGCTCCTTTAAAAGCTTTAGTCCAAGAGCAAGTCCGTGAATTTTCTAGAAGATTGGACGTTTTTGGAATCACTGTGGAGGAACTTACAGGTGATTCTAACCTAACTAAACAGCAGATATCGGAAACACAAGTTTTGGTGACCACCCCAGAGAAATGGGATGTTATAACAAGAAAAAACTCAGATACCTCTTATACAAATCTTGTTTCTTTGGTTATCATCGATGAAATCCACTTGCTTCATGATGAGAGAGGTCCTGTTCTAGAAAGCATCGTTGCTAGAACCCTTAGAAATGTTGAAGTTCTTTCGAGGGGTGTGAGACTTGTTGGTTTATCAGCTACTTTACCTAATTACAAAGACGTTGCTAATTTCTTGAACGTTGAAGAAGGTAAGGGACTGTTCTATTTTGACGCCTCCTATAGACCTTGTCCATTGGCTCAACAGTTCATTGGAATAACAGAAAAGAATTCATTCAAAAAGATAATCTCTATGAACGAAGCATGTTATGATAAAATTCTCGAAGCTGCAGGTAAACATCAGGTCATTATTTTCGTGCATTCTAGAAAAGACACTTTCAGAACTGCCAAGTGGTTAAGGGACAAACTTCTTGAAGATGACAAGCTTCATCTATTTTTGAAATCTGACTCTGCCAGTGTAGAGATCCTGAGATCTGAAGCTGAGAAAGTGAAAGATCAAGGACTCGCTGACTTGTTACCAACAGGATTTGCCATTCATCATGCTGGATTAGCAAGAGAAGATAGATCAGCTTCTGAAGACTTGTTTGCTGAGGGTTATGCTCAAGTTTTAGTTTCAACTGCTACATTAGCCTGGGGTGTTAATTTACCTGCTCACACTGTTATCATAAAAGGTACTGAAGTTTATGCGCCAGATAAAGGTGACTGGACTCAATTATCACCCCAAGATATTCTACAGATGTTAGGTAGAGCTGGTAGACCTAGGTATGACGAAAGTGGTGAAGGTATAATCATTACATCACAGTCTGATGTCCAATATTATTTGGCTGTGTTAAATCAGCAACTGCCCATTGAATCTCAGTTAATGAGTAAATTAGCCGATAATCTAAATGCTGAAATTGTTTTGGGTTCTGTGAAGACGTTAGATGATGCCGTTGAGTGGCTAGGCTACACCTATCTTTATGTTCGTATGCTGAGATCACCTGGTATATATCGTGTCGGGCCTGAATATTCAGATGATCCATTTTTGAAATGGAAAAGAACAGACTTAGTTCATTCTGCGATTACTATATTGCACCAACACAATCTTGTTCTATATAATGAGGTGAATGGGTCAGTTCAGTCGACTGAACTAGGTCGCATATCTTCACACTACTACATCAATTATGAATCCATGTCATTTTACAACAAACAATTGAAGTCTTACTCAACTATCATTGATGTTTTTAGAATATTTGCATCATCATGTGAGTTCAAGTTGATTCCTGTTAGACAGGAGGAAAAATCTGAAATTGCCAAATTGATCGAAAAAGCACCTATACCTATTAAGGAGGACGTCAATGATCCTAAGGCTAAGGCCAATGTTTTATTACAAGCTTATATTACTAGACTGTCCCTTGATGGGTTTGCACTAAACGCTGATATGATTTATATCACACAATCAGCTGGTAGATTACTCAGAGCGATTTATGAAATTGTTCTAAAAAAGCAATGGGCGGGTTTAACAAAGATCGTATTGGACCTTTGTAAGATGGTTGAGAAAAGAATTTGGTTGTCAAACTCTCCTTTCAGACAATTTCCAGGCTGTCCTGCTAAAGTGATCAAGACTTCTGAAAATTCAAACGTCCCATGGTCTGAATATTTCCATTTGAGAGATCCAAGTGAAGTTGCTGCTTTTCTTCGTGACGATGCATCAGCTAAAAAGACATTTGACTTGCTTCAAAAGTTCCCTAAATTACAGCTCAAATGTTCAGTTCAAACTATCACCCCAAGCTTACTACGATTTGAGCTCGATATTTTACCGAAATGGAACTGGGACTCAAAACTTCATAGCAACACTGAACAGTTCTTGTTGTTAGTTGAAGACACAAATGGCGAGAAAATTATGTATTATGATACATTTCTGGTCCGCAGAAACTATATTAACCAGGAGCACCTTCTTGATTTCACGGCCCCAATCAGTAAACCTGTGCCTCCGAACTTCTTTATTACTTTAATCTCTGAAAAGTGGTTACACTGTGAGTACAGAATACCAGTTGTATTAACTAATGTCACCATTCCAAAGAAATTTCCAGCTCCAACCCCACTGTTAGACCTACACCCAATCCCAGTTACAGATCTCAAAATCCCTGAGTTCGTTGAAGCGTTTGAATTCACCGAATTTAATAAGTTACAATCTCAAGTTTTTGACGCAGTTTATCATTCAAATGAAAATGTATTTGTTGGTGCTGTGAAAGGCTCTGGAAAAACGGTAATTGCTGAATTGTCAATACTGAATAACTGGAAACAAAATAAGGGCCGTGTTGTTTATGTTGCTCCTTCGCAAGACAAGCTTGACAATCTTTATATAGAATGGAAGGCCAGATTAAGTCATATTGGTGGTGGGAGAGACATTGGTAAATTTACTAATGAACTTTCCAGCAATTTGAAAGTTTTAGCTTCCAGTCATTTGATCTTAGCTACCCCACAGCAGTTTGATGCTATTTCTCGTCGTTGGAGACAAAGAAGAAATGTACAGGCTATTGATCTTTTAATTGTTGATGATGTCCAAACCATAGGTAATGGTTATGAGGGCTCAATTTATGAAAATATCATTTCAAGAATGAGATTTATGTCTACCCAACTGGGTGGAACTTTAAGATTCGTTGCTCTAGGTACTTCTTTAGCTAATGGTAAAGATTTTGGTGAGTGGATTGGTGCTGAAAAAAGCAATCTCTTCAATTTTTCATCCTCAGAAAGAATACGTCCACTGGAAGTTCATCTACAAGCATTCAACATTAACCATAATCCTTCATTGATATTGGCCATGATAAAACCTGCCTATACAGCTGCAAAAACATTTCTGGGTAACACAACTCTTGTCTTTGTTGCATCGCGTAAACAATGTCTAGAACTTGGTTTAGAATTTTCCAGACTTGCTGAGAAAGACAACATCAATTTTTTGAATACTGAATTAGAAGATATCCAATCATTAGTGAACAGAGTCTCAGATCCTTCTTTACAAGAACTGTTGCAGCATGGTATTGGTCTATATTACAAAAATATGGCTCCTACAGATAAGAAGATTGTTGAAAAGTTACACTTGTCACGGGCATTAAGTATCTTGCTAGCAACTAGAGATACTGCTTCTTATGTTCCAACTGCCAACCTGGTAGTCGTTTTAGGCACACAATTTTTTGAGGGAAAAGAACATCGTTATATTGACTATCCGATTAATGAGCTTTTAGAAATGGTCGGCTCTGTTAAAGGTGAAAATGGTTCGGCTGATAGAGCTCTAATTTTGACTAATTCAAATAAAAAGGAATACTATAAAAAGTTCTTGAATGAATCATTGCCTGTTGAAAGCTTCTTGAATGTGTTTCTTCATGATGCCTTCGTCAATGATATAAGTACTGGGTTGATAAAATCTAGACAAGATTGTATCGATTGGTTAACATTCTCATATTTTTACAGAAGATTACAGGCCAACCCAAGTTTTTATGGTCTTAAAAATGTTTCACATATTGGTCTATCTACCTACTTGACCGAGTTAGTTGAGGGAACCTTGAAGGACCTATCAGATGCTAAATTGATTGAGCTTGATGATGATGGTGATGATGATGACGAAGATGATGAAGAGGATACGCCAGAGCAAGAAATCACCCCACTGGAAGGCTCTTTGATTGCTGCTTATCATAACATATCATTTATCACTATTCAGACCTTTATTTTATCCTTAACCAAGAAATCAAAGCTGAAATCGATATTGGAAATTATTACATCAGCCTCTGAATTTGATTCGTTACCAATAAGACAGCATGAAAGCACAATCTTGCAAAAGATTTATAATAGAGTTCCAATCAAATCGTCCCAGCACAAATCATTCGAATCGCCTTATTTGAAGTCATTTATTTTGTTACAAGCCCATTTTTCAAGAATCAGTCTACCTCCAGAGTTAGCCTCGGATCAGAAGTTCGTATTGGAAAAAATTTTGACACTACTATATACAGCAGTTGATTTATTGTCAAGTGAAGGTTATTTGAATGCAACTTTTGCGATGGACTTGAGCCAAATGGTTGTACAGGCAGTATGGGACACTGATAGTCCGTTAAGACAGATACCTTATGTGGACGAGGATACGATATCTAGGGCAAAGAAACATAATGTTGAGAGCGTTTTCGATATCATGTCGATCGAAGACGATGAAAGAAATGATATTCTAAGATTACCTGATCGTTCATTGAACAAAGTTGCTGAATTTGTGAATAAGTTCCCAAATGTTGAGATATCATATGAAATCGATTTACAGGAACCAATTGTTTCTAATGAAGCTAAGGAAATAATTGTGAATATTTCAAGAGATGAAGAACCAGAAGATTTGACCGTTGTTGCTCCATTTTATCCTTTCAATAAGACTGAGAGCTGGTGGGTCATAATAGGTGATGCTAATAGTAAACAATTATATGCAATTCAAAAAGTGACATTGGCTAAAGAAGAACAACAAGTCAAATTGGAGATTAACATACCAAGAGCTGGTAATAACAAGCTTACAATAACGTGTATGTGTGACTCTTACGTTGATGCCGATAAGGAAGTTAGCTTTGAAATTGAGGTCCAACAAGGTGAAGAAAGTGAGGATGAAGATGAAGATGATTAAATGCTACATAACTGGAAATGAATTCCATTAAATATATTTGTAGAATTTGGATTTATTTTGTATCTACAGGTTCTCCAACTCCATTTGTTCCTCAAGAGTCATCTGTTGATCACCGTCTTCATCAACTTCATGATAATTTTGTGATTTTTGCTCTTGTTGGTATTTCTGTAACTGCTCATGGTCCCAGACGGAGACACCTTCTTGATCTTTCGGATTTGTAGGTTGTGCCATTGTTCTTAGAAATTGTTTGGCGTTAGCGATGGCCATATCTGTTGATAGGTTAGTATCCGCATCAAGTAAACCTTGCGCGATCCATTTCGGTAATTGGTTTTTCTTTCTCGCAAAACGACGATCAGCTAGCACCATGATACCGTAGTCATCTTTACCTCTCAAAACTCTTCCTAAACATTGGGCAGCATGTCTCATTGCATCGAAAGACAAGAAGTCATTCTCTCTTATTTGATAATGGTCTCTCAAAAACTCCAATCTAGCTTTTAAAATTCTAGATTCCGTATATTGGAATGGGATCCCAATCATAAGAACTGTTCTACCATACTGGTGGTCAAAATCAATCCCTTCAGATACTTTACCACGGGCAACAGATAATAATACAGCACCTCTACCATTAGAGCAAGCTGTTCTATAAGTTTCTAGAGCCAATGCAGTCTCTTGGGCATCCGGTGTCTCCACCAATATTAGCTTATATTTCCAAACTTCATCTAAGATCCCCATTGTTTGCCACATAGAAATAATACTTTCCATATATAAATAAGAAGGAAAGAAAACGACTAATCCATCTGGTGTGATTTTGGCAAACTCAATCATTAAAGACCCATAGTTTCTTACGATACTTGGGTCATTTCTTATTTCAAATCTTGAAGAGATAGCAACCTGATCAGAGCCTTTGGTAACGACCATTGGTAAAAATGATCTTTTTGCCAAAGTCATGGTATAAGATTCTTGTATAACGGTATCAAAGTTTAACATTCTTGGATACATATCTAATGGAGAGATAGTACCAGAAGTGATGATAACTGATGAGAATTTTTCGAAAATAGGTTTTATAGCAATAGAAGCATCAAGACAAGTGAATCGCAGAATGGGGTTTGGAACCGTAGCGTTTTCTGTTTCAAAAGGTTCCAAGATCAGTGAAAACCCAGTTTCATACGTTGAAACCAAAGTTGCAAATGTTGCAACGTCTTTCAATGCTGTATAATCTTCCACCTCTTGAATCTCCAGCGTTCGAACTAGTAATGATAATCTTTCAGAACAAAACCTTAATGGTTTTCTATCGATGAACGTTAGTTGTTTCAAATGTTGTAGGAAAGATGTTGGGGTTTCTGAAATTACATGAAGGACTTTCATTCTTGTTTTCAAGTATTCTAGAAACCTTTTCAAGAATGCCACGAAATGTTCGGCTCTTCTTATATTTCCAGGGATTGCTTCTTTCAGTAAATCTTCAGATAGAACAGGCGTTTCGATCATGTCTCTATCATTATTAACGATCTCAGAAACACTTAACCCTTCTACCAATTTCTCATATTCATCTTGTAATTTCTTAGAATCTGTCTTTTTGACATCCTCGATTCTTTTGGATAAGCTGTTTGCACCTTTTGAAGCCTTTTTCAACATATCACTTGTCAAATCCAAAGATAAAGACTCAATACAGACATTATCAATATTGTGCGCCTCATCGAATATCACAATAGCATCTTTAGATAATTCTTTGGAAACTCTTTCTGAAATTTTTGGATCTAATAAATAATGATAAGAATAAATAATGATATTGCAGAATGGGATCATACGACGAATGGTGAAATAAGGACATGTCTTTTGATCTTTGCAATAGCTTGTCAAGGAATCAAATGAATAGACACCAGGAGGGACGAGATTATCAGGTTCTAATTGGTACAAGTTTTCATGGAACTCACAAAGATCCACACCCTCAGTTTCTCCATTTTCCAGTCTTCTTTTCGCCATTCCTGAGGTCATTCTTCTACATTTCTCATCAACAACAGTACCTTTTCTTTCTTTACTGACTGTTGGATGCAAACATAAATTTTTTCTAGATGTTAATCCTAGACCTCTAAAATCCTCAACATAGCCTAATTCTTTAGCTCTATATTCCATCAAATTATGCAATTCTATCAGTGCTTTCTCGATCTCAGACATAGTACGGGAACAATAGATAATTTTCCGATGTTCAGGATAGTGCATTTGATAGGCAACAGTCAGACTCAGTAGAGACACAGTCTTACCGGTACCTGAAGGCATTTCTAATATGCTATTACCACCGACATCCAACGTCTTTTTGATATCAGACATATAAGCATATTGCTCGGGATAAATCCTTGGGTACGGGAATAGTACAGGCAAGTCATCGATGAAGAACTTCATTTGGCTAGTTCAGTTCTACGCAGTGCTTCAACTTTGTTTGCTGGAGTTCGATTGTTGGAGTTTATACACACTATATAAATTTATCGCGAAAGTTATATAAGCAGATGATCATGTGACATAGAAAGCAGATTAAATTACACTCATGTGTATTGTTTTTATCCGGGCAATATGGATGATGATATAATGGCTGAATAGCTGTTGATTATCTTTATCTACTATGAGAGTTGAACTTTATTCATAGTTAATTTTTCTTTATGTTTAATATACAGATCAATTGATATTCTTAGATTATACTCTTAACCTCGAAGAATCTTCTTAAATAGTAGATTTGAAAGATCGAGTTAGCAGCAACGATCACCAATTGGAATATGGACCACCATTTAACACGATCATTAGTAGATTCAGCAGTGTTTCTGTGTGTTCTTTCACGCACAACAATGTAACTTTGTTCGTTTTTCACATCAGTGGTCAAAGTAGATAGCCTTCTAACGGTGCTGTCTAAACTGTCATTCTCTGGATCATTGATATCAACATAAATAGTACCATGAATGTTGAATGAGACGTCTTTGGTATCAATTGATGATTTTTCATTAGAGAAACAGTAACCATATTTTCCTTTGTCTGCTGCTTTCACGGAAATATCACCATGAGAAACACCTGTCTGTTGTTTTAAGACTCTACCGTTTGGAGAATGGATCCAGAAATCACCTTCCAATTGCTGAGTAGCACGAGCATCTCTGTTTCCAAACTGGAAACTGACAGCTAATTCATCACCTCTCTTCAAGTTCTCGAAAAAGCATCTCTTACCGTTCGCTGGAAGCAGCACATTGTGAGCAGAAGCAAATGCCAAAATGGTCGAAAGAAACACGAGTACTGAGAATTTCATCGTGATGAAATCGCAAGATTTTGGTTATTTGTTTTGTTGTTCTTTAATATAATTGACGTGTTTTTTG
>JAJLXD010000036.1:0-56196 GCA_030571115.1 Wickerhamomyces sp. yHMH617 | reverse complement strand
TCTCGCGAAATGTTTAAATCTGCTAATATTTTGGATTTATTTTACCGTTTTATTTTACCGGTTTGTTAGAGTTTTCTTTTTGTAAATAAAATCATTAATTTAAATCAGTCATAATCTCATTATATAGAGCCATTACTTAGTTTCCAGGATGAACAGCTATAAATGTGGTTGCTGGGAATAGCTGAAATTTGTTATTGTCGTTACCATGGCGTATGTTGAGGTTTGATAGATGAGGCACAGCTTCAAATGGTGCATAAGAGTAGTTATTATTATTTACATTGTTCGCAGTAGCTTGAGTTAACAGCTTTGGGGAATTAGTTTTTTTGCGTTCCTTTTTGATTTTTGCTTCTTTTCTTTGTCTGGTCTTCAAGGTCCTTGGATCGTTAGGTTCTTCCAAAGAGATATCATCAGTATACCGTGCGATGGAATCCGTAGATTTGGCAGCTTTATAGTACCATATTGGTGTGTTTTGAGGAGTGCCTGTAAATTCACTTTCCAGAACTTTGACTTTCTCCAGCACCCACTTTGTACCCTCATACTCTTCCACCTTTGATGAATATCTTAATTTATCATCCAAATTCAGCAGCACAATATCTTCAGTATCAGATTCATTAATCACAGCTTGTTTGGACTTTTTTGCATATTTGAAAAACCTGATACCTTGAGTCTTCACAGCAGAATAAGGTACCTCAAGCTCTACTTTCTCACTTGATTTCTCGCTAATCGGATAAACTTCCACATTGAACGATTGTTCTGCTTTGTTGTTAGATAGAATCACTCCTGCAAAAAACTCCCCAAACTTCGCTTGTAAGGTATCACCAAGATTTAGCGTGTTGATGTAATTTGGTTGTTGGTCAAATTTGGCTCTATGGATTTTACAATATTGAGTATGATCATCCTTGAAATAAACACCAGCAGGTAAAGCACAAGTCCCATGGAAGGATCGAGTACAACTTTTGTAAGAACATTGGAAACATGCACCTTGCTTTTGATGGCAATATAAGCACTTGAGGTTCTTTCTTGCCTTCGGAACACCTTCAAGGTGTTCAACGTATTCACCAGAGTCAAGGTCATGGACAATACGAACTTCAGGTATATGAGATGCACAAATTTTATGGCAGTGGATGTTTCTTTTAGGATTTTGTAAAGTCTCAAAAGAAGGTAGTAGTTTGAATGTGTCATATTTGTTTTGCCTGTTGGATAACACATTAGGACACAGGGTGCAAAAGCGAACCGGTGCTTTATTCTTTTCCTGTGGTTCAGCCTTTGGTTTATCTTTCTGAATCTTCCTTTTTTTTGAGGCACTTACTTTCTCATGTGATAATATCTCGATTTCAGACTCTCCGCTAGGTGTAGCTTGAATAACGGGGGACTCAGTTACTGGTTCGGGTTCCCCTTTGTATCTTCTCATAAGCCTTGGAACATCAATTCCTACCGCATCGTTGATACATAAGCATTTACTTGTCTTTAGGCCATATTCAAACCAATCTTCAATAGCAAAATTGACAGACTCTGCTAAATTATATCCAAAGTTCATGCCGGCATGGTAACCGTAAGGATATGTGATCATGAACTCCTTCTCACGATGCACTATTTTATTCACTTTGATCCCTTGCGATTCTAGAAATGCGGGTGAAACTAAGAATGTCTTGTGTCTCAAAAAATCATGGCAATGAGCATACTCTTGAGGAAAAGTTTCTTGCATAACACGATCAAATTTCTCCTTATATGCCTGAGGAATCGAGTACCACTGTTTCGGAGCACCAAAATGTAGATAGTTTATGGAATAAAGGTCTTGATCTTCTAAGTGCCATGAGAAAGTGGCCTTCCAGAGACCAGCATATAAGTAAGCATCATTCACACCAGGTAATTTTTGCTCCAAGTGATCTAAAACATTGGGTAGATGAGCCACGTTCCATAGCTTAACACTATCGTCAAAAATAGAACCTTGTAAGTCAGCACCATACATCGGATCGGCATACATCAAACTCTTCCAATAGACTTTCTCCAGTTGTTCGCATCTTTCATCAGTAAATTCAGAAGTGTCAATATTATAATTAAATCTTTTGAAAAGGGCATCATCATTGTGATTTTTGTTAGCCAGAACCTTCTTATTTTTATTTGCAGTGTTTCTATCTACTGCTTTACGGACTTCGCCTCGAGGAGCTGGTGGTTGGTAATTGGTTTCTTCAGAAAGTGATTTCCATTGCACTATATTGAAAGTTCGTTGCTTTTCAACATTTTGCTGACCGAAAATACCGTTATTCCCACTGATATGCTGAACGATTGGGTTTCTTATCTTGATTGTCTTTAGCTGTTTCTCAGTGATCGCTGGCAATGAATTAACCCACTCTTTTGGCGGTATCACCTTCACTATCCCAGAAACCATACCATACTTATTAATGGACTTCATGTACTTCTCAAAATCGCCAAACTCTTCAATTGACGGGCAGAAAACGGGTACACCGCCTTCCGAGAAGTGATCAGGCTCACACATAACTGAATTAGCCATTTGAAATGTGACTTCAAATTCTGAAATTTGTGTCACAATTTTAAAATAATTAAAAAAATCGAATGACAAAACTTTCGCGACCTCTTCGCGAATTATTTATTTCGTTAAGGGCACTTCACTATAAACAAAAACAAACGCCATTAAAAACTGATTTAGAAAAGGACGTGATTTTGTGTCAGAGAGTCAAAATATTGGTGTTTCAATGGGTGTGAAGAAGCAGAAGCAGAAGCAGAAGGGCAAGACTCGGAAAATAAGGAAAACTACTCGTATTTCCAAAACTGCAGAGAAAAAACCTCCTGATTTAGATAAAGAAGCAGAAGAAGAGGTTGTAAATGATGGTATCGTTAAGCCTAAAAGACAAAAGATTACACAACTTGGTAAATATATCAAGTCTTTCACCAGATCTCCAAGTCCAGTAGGGTCCAATATAACTCAGTCCCTGAAAGATCAATGGATTGAGGAATATGACCCTCAAGATGTCCAATCGATTGCAATTCACTCTAGAAAACTACGAGACGTAAAAGAGCAGATCATTTCCATGCTTCGACATGATTCAGCATTGAAACTTCTGATACTCAGCGGGCCTGCAGGTTCTTCTAAGAGCACTGTCGTGAAGAGGCTAACTGAGGAACTTATCCCACATACCACTACCTCTCAGCCCATTGTCGAATGGATAAATCCAATGGAAACATATCCCAATCAATTCGAGGACTTCCTTGGTGCTGCAAAGTACAGAACTGGTAGAAATCTCTCTTTGATACTGATCGAGGATATCCCTAATGTTTTCCATGAAGAGTCGAGAGAGAGATTCCAAAAAGCTTTGTTGAGTTGGGTTCATACTGAAGGACACCTACCACCACTCGTATTGTGTATCACAGAATGTGATTTCCCACAGGATCAGAACTTCCGGAAGGGTTATAATATTGAAAACAGTTTCACAGTAGAAACCATTTTGGGAAGAAGAATTTTAAACAACCCATACGTCAAGAGGATCAAATTTAATCCTGTTAATACCCTTCTGATAAAGAAAGCACTGAAGAACATAGTCATGAGAGAATGTGCAGTTTTTGCTAGAATTTCTAAGAAATATATTGAAGAAAAGATTAATGATTTAATGAAAGTTGGTGACATCAGAGCTGCTATTTCTTCGTTTCAATTTTGGGCACAATGGAAAGCTAATAATGATTCGGAAGCAATTACTATCGGTAAGGAATCTTCACTGTCTCTATTCCATGCAATTGGAAAATGTATACATGGCTCAAGAACTGATGATAGTGACGATATTACCATTGGTAAGGTCATGCAAGATTTTGGGAATCGACCCGAGATCTTAAGATTAGGCTTGTTGGAAAACTATTCCAAGTTCAACAAGGCCAATATTGACATAGAGTTAATTGCTGGAATTGCAGATGACTATAGTATTTCTGATACTTTAAATGATGATCCTATCTCATTGGAGTGTGCCATTCGGTCTACAAGAGTACACTTTGATAGAGTAAAGCTCTCCTCCTCATCAGATTTGGGTCTTACTTTTCCTAGAGAGTGGAAAGTTCACAAAGCAATTAAGTTCACAAAGGAGCATATCAGTTATTACATTGAAATTGAAATGAATAAGCGAAAAGCTATAAGGAATTTTACAGATTCGAATCTTTTTCATGGATTTTACGAACCAATGATAAATAAAGATAGATCATTTAAAAATAAAGCTAAACTACACTATCTCAAATCACAGAGGAAACCCATTCCATCTGATATTAATGAACCAATTTCGCCTTACTTGCAATCAAGATTAGGTGGCCCATTCAAAGAAATTCATGGTGACGAGTCAATTGTGCCTGATGGTGACGATGTAGTGGATCATTTCAGAGTCGATGATGAATATTTCAAGACTGTATCGCATATCGATCTCGTTGATGATTTCGAAGATGACGAATTTGCCGATGATCCAATCATTGAGAGCGAGAATGAAATTAATGACGACACTTTTGGGAACGATGACACTTTCGAGAAAGAGCTTGTTCAGCTCTCTCAAAGGAAAACTATTAACCTGAGGAATGTCGAGTTTTTGAACGACTTTAACGATGATGATGGCGATGACAATAATTCTACATAGACATTATAAACCTCTAGAATTAATAACACTTTATCCATTAAAATATTACACCCAAACTTTACTCATTCAGAGCATTTTGGAAGAAATTTGGGTCCTCTTCCAAATTCTCTTTTATGATATCTAGACCACCTTGGAATTCACCATTGACGTAGAGTTGTGGGAAAGTTGGCCAGTCCGAGAAAGTTTTCAATCCTTGTCTGACACTGTCATCTTTCAGTATATCGAAGAATCCAAATCTTACTTGGTTCTCTCTTAGTATTGCCACTAGTTGACGGGAGAACCCACATTGTGGTGATGCAGGCGTACCTTTCATGAATAGCATAACTGGAGCAGCTTCAGTCAATTGTTTTAAACGGGCATTCAATGCTTCTGGTGTTTCCTCCTCATCATCCTTTGGTAGCTGTTGAGAAGAAGGTTGCTGTGGGGTAATTGAAGAAGGTTCTTGTGGTTGAGTAGTGCTTGATGATGGCGCTTCTAGGTCATTTAGTGCGGTGATAAATTCATTTGGATCAGCACCAGAGATTTCTTTCAAAATGGTGTCATCTTTGATGAGTACAAAATAAGGCACTGTAGTCACCTCAAACAGCTCAGAGATATCTGGATGTTCATCAGCGTTTATGGAAAGGAATGAGGTTGATGAGTGCTGTTCAGCTAGCTGAGCATAAACCGAGTTTATCTCGATACAAGGGGCTGCCCAAGGAGTATGAAAGTACAGAGCCAGCAGTTTATCCTTTGGCGCATTATTTGTAAGCTCGGTGAACTGGTCTTCGTCGGCAATCTGAATAACTGGCATTTCCTAGTTGCTTCTTCTTCTTCGTTATTGTGTGAAAGCTTTAATAATCAATTCCATCAATTATTTTATTTTCCACCGCGAATTTTCACATTTCACGTGACTGAAGATTTTTTCCGCCAAACTGCGAAAATGCGAGGTCGGACATTAGTCACCTGACTATTATACAGATTTTACAGTGGAGAAACATCTAACAAGCTTCTGGGAACCATTTGTTGGAAGAAAATGATGCAGTTGGACTGTATATTTAAGCTATTTAAGCTATAGAGATTCTCAAGTTCTCTGTATGTTGATTATTCTCTAGAATTGAATTATCAATACACAAAATGAGCGCTTACTCCGATTCCAATTTCCAAGCTGATGACTACAACAAGTTCAGACCAACTTATGATAACAAAGTCTTCGATGCAATTGCAAAATATCACAAAGGTGACAATAAGCTGGTAATTGATATTGGATGCGGGACTGGTATTGCCTCGTATCCTTTGACGAGATACTTCGAACGTGTCATTGGTACTGATTTATCGAATACAATGATCAAGGCTGCCAATGACCAGATCACCAATGAATACAAGAACAAGATTGAATTCCGTCAGTCACCTGCTGAATCGTTAGACTTCGTTGCAGATGAATCTGTTGATCTGGTTACCGCAGCTCAATGTGTCCATTGGTTCGATCATCCTAAATTCTTCAAAGAAATTGAAAGAATCTTGAAACCTGGGGGTACATTGGCCTTTTGGGGTTATGCTGATCCCGTGTTCAATCAACCAGAGCTTGATAAGTTTGTGGATGACTTCAGTTACGAGGATCCAACAAAGTTGGGCCCATATTGGGAACAGCCTGGCCGTTCAATTCTTAGAAATTTATTGAAAGATGTCAATGCTCCTACAGACAAATTTGAAGACATTTTGACTTATGAGCATAGACCAAATGTAGAAGGTGATTCGAAGTCGCCTTTGCAAATAAAAAGAAACTTTCCATCGCTGTTATATCATAAATATGTTACCACATGGAGCTCATACCATAACTGGAAAAAAGCAAATCCAGGCAAGCAAGACATAGCTGATTTATACTACAAAGAGTTGCAAGCAAAGTTTGGATGGAAACCTGAAACAATAATCCATATTGAATGGAACACAGTGTTGAAACTAGCTCGTAAGAGACTACGTTAATAAAGTGCAAGTTGTATTCAATTGCTTTAGGAAAGTGTAATATCTATAATTTATGGACTATTTTTTCTCTTTCACTGTTATATACTCCTCATCTGTTCGCTGCTCATCTTCTTTATAAATCAACCCTCTATCTCTAACGAAAAGTGATAGTAAGAAACAGGCACCAATTAAGGGTGCCCATAATGTGAAAACCCATTTTAAACTTCTCATGTACAAGTTTCTAATGTAGGTAATCTGTTCCGTAGTCCATTGAGAATCATCTCCAAGCTGTATTCTGGAATACACATGGTCTCTCAGATAGCTTTTCAGCAACTTATTCTCAGCAGAGTTAATAAACTTGTCCTCTCTCAAAGATCTGAGAAATGTCTGGGAGAAGACTAAAGTACTGCATGCCAACCCAATACCACCACCAAAGAATCTTAACACTTGTCTTGTTGAGATCATGACAGCTCGGTCCTGCTGTCTTGAATGTGCCAGAGCCGCAACCATAGTAGTCTGGAAAGTCATACCTTGGCCAATACCACTAGCAACCATGACAAAAGCGACACCAACCAAAGTCGTGTGTTCATTAACAACACCTGCGAGCACACTCAAAGCCAGGGTCCATATACCAAAACCAACCCATATTATAGGATTATAGTGACCGTATCGTGTCACAGCCCTTCCAGAAATAGCAGAAGTGACAGTATGGGGTATAATTATGCATAGTAAGAAACACGCAGTATTTATTGGTGTTAATCCTCTCACAACCTCGAAATAATAACCATAGTAAAAATAGAATGAGAAGAAAGCCAGACCAAATAAAATACATTGAATGAATACCAATGAAAGTGATAAAGACTGTCCAAAAATCCTTTTCAATGGAATCAATGGTAATCTTGCCAATTTTATCTCTATCAACAAAAATATGATGAAACATGCACCTCCAACTGCAAACATCGATATAACTCTAGCGGAATCCCATTTGAACTCTAAACCACCCCCATTAATAGGGATAAGAAGTAGAACAATTGCAATACCTCCAAAAAAAAATCCAGAATAGTCAATATTCAGCAATTTTTCTTTCCAACTAACATCAGATTGCGTATTCGGTACTAAAAACCAGATGATCAATGAGCCTGACATCGAAACAGAAAATAACATGTAAAAGTATTTCCTCCAAGTGCTATGCTGGATGAATAGAGATCCTAAGAATGGACCGATGCCGTTTCCAATACCGATAGCAGCTGATAAGTACCCCTGGTACTTTCCTCTTTCTCTCAATGGTACAATGTCACTCATCACAGTCATGCTGAGTGATTGAATGTTCCCACCAGCCATACCGCAAAGAGCTCTGAAAACAAAGAACTGAACTTTATTTTTTGCCAATGCACAGGCTAATTGGAAGATTCCTAGTATTATAATACTGCCAACCATTAAATTCTTACGACCAAAAATATCAGCAAACCTACCACAGAGTAGTTGGAAGATGGTCATTGATATCAATTGAGAGGTGTTAGCCCAACTAATTGTGAGCTCAGCATTGATATCATTTGCGATGTATGGCAACACGATTGAGAGGCCGTTAATATCAGTATAAGCAGTTGCTAAAGAAAGCGACATTGATAATAGAACAATCGTTATTTTAGATTTTGACAGCTTATACTCGTGCGCATCAGCCAGTCGTTTAGATAATGAAACGGTCGTCTTTGCCTTTGCTAAATCATTTGAAGTTCTTTGGACTTCCAAGTCCTGAGGCATAGCAATAGAAACTAGATCTGACTCCAGCTTCAGTATGTCTTTACTTGATTTAGACATTATAAGTCAACAGCTGCACTATCATCAACCGCACTACCCCAAAACACAATAGAAAGTAACAAGAACTAGCTGTAAGTCTATTCCAAAGCTTTATTGTCAAATTTCATGTGTATATGAAGGACAAGTAAAGTGCCACTTTATCTATATAAATTGGGTAATGTATGTAAGTGTAACAATTTAGTCGGGTTTACTTCCTAATGGAGAAACACATGAGATTGATATACTCAAGTAGGGCAGTCCAATTGTTTTAGCTGGATGAGTCTGAGTTGATGGAGCTGGTGACATAAATTTTCTCACAAGCCAGTCAGGTAAACCCTTTGCCTGTGAAAGCTCATATATATGTGTGTATAATTAATTAGTCAAGTGAAGATAAGATTTAACCAAAACCTCGTTGTCATGGAAATATGCAAGATTAAACAATACACTATTTATTCGTGCGCAAACCAATATCAAAATATATGTATTGAGATTGTTTTATGTTGGGTACGAATCGGCTATATATTATTTATGCTATCACTGTAGTTTTATACAGTTAATCACTCATGGTGCAAGCGACAGCCAATTGGACCAGTTACCTTGAAATGGTACTCACATTTCTCCGGTTCGCTGACGCTGAGCAGTTCATTTGATTCACCACAGGTGATGGTAACAATAGCTGATCTTTTTGGGCCGTTCCAGCACTTTGCACCATTAGAATAGCGGAGTTTCCATTGTAAATTATATTGATCCAATTCTTCCACCTCATAGCGATCATATGTTCCGATCTTGACGTGATGATTATTGGAGCCTTTTTGATAAAGATCACCTAGGAATGAAACTTCATAATCATATTCGCCAATTTTGTTCTCAAATGAGATATCTTGTAAAGGTCTCAAGATATCATTTGGACCAAAATCTCTTTGTAGATTCTGCTGTAATCTATCGATACGTTCTTGAGCTTCCTTCTGTTGCTGTTGTAAATCGTTGACGAATTCAAGGTTTTCATCCTTCTTTGGAAGCGCTCTTGGTTTCGGTGTTGGTGGTGATAACCCTAGGAAATCGTTCACCAAAGCTCTGAATTTGTATCTGATTCTGTCCAGAACTGGTAGCTTATCTTCGATTTCCACAACATCGCTTAAATTGTCCTGTTCTTCATCAGCTTGAAGCTTAATCAATGGATCTAGTCTTGAGGTTTCATTTTTGATTTCGGCTAAGATACCTGGTGATACTGATTCTGTAGGTTTGTTGGAAACATAATCACGATATTGTTTAACAGCTTCTTTAACGTTTGGATCATTGAAGTTTGGATTGTAGTTCTCAATTAAATAATTCAAGATAACTTCCAAGTCATTGACCCTTTCGTTGATTACTTTATCAGTATCCAGAGAGTGTCCAAACCTATCAAGAATCTTATTGAAGTTTCTTCTAGTTTGTTCAAAATTATTTGTGCTGAAATATTTTAATATTTTCTCTTTGACGGTTGACACATCCAATTCAGTTTCTTTTGTATACTCATTTTGATAGTGTTCGAGATGGGTTTTGTATCTCTCAACGGTCAATGCAACTGCAGCATCATTCAAGTTGTCATTGAAAGTTTCTACCAAGTTGGAAGCAATAGTGTTAAGGTCGTCCAAGTTCTGTTTATTTTGAATTAAAATCTTGAAAGTGTCACCAATTTTTTGTTCAATGGTTTCTAAAGACTCCTTGATGTCTTTCTCAACAGCTTGGTTTTGTTCCTGTTTTGCTAACTCCTCGCTGTCTTGTTTATGTTTGGTAAGTTCTTTAGTAACAAAGTCTAAGACAGCAAGTTCGCCTTCCAGTTCACCGTTCAATTTATCTCTCAATCTTTTAGCCGCTCTTATAGTCTTTGATGCTTTATCAGAACCAATTTTATAGATCTTTTCTTTTGCCTTCAGTTCTATTTCGTATTTCTCATGAATTTCCTGACATTTGTTAGGACAGTCAACTGGGGTATTCCATTCATCAGACCCATCGCAACAGACTTCATAATCACATTTCCCATCATTAACTATTGAGCTTTTGATATAGCCAGGGATATGTCCTTCATTCTCACAGTAGAATAAGTTGTTAGGACAGGCATTGGTTCCAGGCTCATCAGATCCATCAGGACAATCGCAATAGTCGTCGTTGATCTGGGAAAAGTCCAAAACAATTTCTGGATTTCCCAAACAACTCCATTTGTTGTCAGAATTGGCAATGTAAAGACTCTGATCTTTTGGAGCCACACCGACAACACCAGCTTTAATCACGGGCAGCAGAAACCAGGCGAAAAGCATCTCAAAGAAAGAAACAAATTCGATATAAATCAATGAATTGAACAAGTCATTAATGAGTAAAATCCGATGAGTGTAAAAAAAAACCCGATTATCAAAAAATTACTATAATAAATCTACTACTGTTTGCTTAAAAGTATGTTGTATTGATACTAATGAGAGTACAAACTGTATACATTAATTGTAATACAATATTGTTAATTCTGCTTAATTATAATACAAATTTGGAGAGATATATTGTGCATTTATCACACAAATCAATCCTAAGACTCATGATGAACGAATGGATCAAGGCGAGAAACGAAGTTATTGAGACGGTGCAAATCATTCAATCGGTATAATCTCAAGTGGCGCAATTGCTTTCAGAGTCAATGAGCCCCCACTAAAACTCCAGAGCCCCTGAGTAAAGACTGAGACGTATGTAGTAGTAAATACTCTTTACTTCCTCCTTTAATAAACCGGATCTCAATAATATTACGTAATATATCCCCGGAATTTGTCAATATTTTATCCGAGGGCGATGGACCCTCGGAAATATATAAATTTTTATTGCAAATTTTACACTTACATTTCAATCTCTTTTCTTTCAAAATACTGTTCTTAATCCTGATTTGTTTATTTAAAAACTGTTCAAACTTGCTTTACCAGCTTTAATTGTCATTCCACTCGAACAAAGTACCCAATTCCCCGTTTTCAACGCTTACAACGTTTTCCAATACGCCTATTGATCAACTCGTTTTATTACTACATATAGCTTTAGCACATAATATGTGTCTTTTGACCTTATAAAAAAAGGAGATACGTACAATTTATTCCAATACTTAGTCAGAGACCATGGCAAGCAGCCCAAAGAAGAACATAACGCCGAAGAACGTGAAAGCCGTAAAGGCACCAGGCAAGTCAATACTTCCCAGAAGTAAATTTCAGCAGAGGACAGCCCAAAGAAGGTTCAGCTTAATAGACTCCGATTCTTCGCTGAGCGACTTTGAAAGCGAGGAGGATGAAGCACCTCCGAATGGCAGGAACCAGACCAATAATCAGATAAATAAGAATGACTTTCATGCAATTGAATCAAGTGATGAAGAAGATGGTAGTGATTCTTCCACTAATGAAGAAATATGGAGAAATAATGCTAATAAAGTGGTAAATACCTCTAGTGAAGAGGAAAGTGAAGACGAAGCCAGTTCTTCTGATGACGAAGATGTTGATTTTGTGAAACTAACAGCTGAAAGGAAAGCCAAATCGTTAGCCTTCAGGTCAAATAGTCCTTTCAGATCTCCTTCACCTTCGAAGAAATTATTACAAGAGGAAGCTCAAGAAGACGTTGATTTCTCTTTTGATTTTCACGGAAACGATCACCAACTGAAGATCGTACATGATGAGGAGGAAGATGTCGGGGAAGCTTTAGGTAAGGACGATAATTATTCTATGATGCCTTCACCAAATCGAGAATTCCCATTGAGCTCCATAGAGCCTTTAGGATTCATGGATATAGAAGAATCTTCTGAATCTGATGGTGATATAGATAAAGAAGAACTATTGAAAACTTTAGAACAGGATAGTGATGGATTAGATGGTGGCTTGGAAACAGGAGATGACGAATTGGACTTATTGCAAAGAGAGGCTGATATGATTGCACAGGAATATGACGAAGATGGCCTTCAATTAAGTTCCACTAATGTGACACCAAGAAACTCGGTTGTAGAGGAAATGATTAAGAAACATAAAGCTGAAAATGAAGAAGTTCTACAATTTGTTAGTGATGATGACTACGACAGTGATTATGATGAAGATGATGAAGGCTTTGGTGATGATTTCGCTATTCCATATTTTGATGATTCAATGTTCAAAGAAAAGCTATATGCTGAAGATCTGCAACAACAACAGAGACAAAAAGAGGAACTCGAATCAGATGATGATTCGTATTTATGGGATTATTTCTTCAGCTCTGGTGAAGAAAATGATGAACATGACCATCATGATAAGAATCAACTTTCAAGCGATGATGAAGCCACAGATGAAGATACAACTCTACCACCACCATCATCTAGAAAGAAAATTGGTTCAAAAGCCCAAGAATTACTATCATCGTCTTCTGTTACTGCAAGACCTCCCGCATTAGGTACGTGGTCTACTGATTCCAAACCTTTTGGGATCATCGATGGACTATCAACCAGATCATTATTACCAAACAACATGTCAAGAGTAACATCTCTACCTTTCAACAATAATGGCGCCAAGCTTCCATTGACGCCTATTGCTAATAACATTGAAGAGCTCACGTTAGATGAACTTCTCAATATGAGTGAGCTGGAGGATAATTCTGACGAAGATACCTCATTGAACCATCAAGAATGGGCTGAGCTTACGAATTTTGGCTCAGAGAGAAAAGTTCCATTATCAGCATTCAGAAACAAAGGTATCATAAACGACCAACCGACACATTTGAACGCAACAAGAAGATTCTCACTAACAAGTCTTTCCAATCCAAGAAAACATTCCAAGAATCCTAAACATTCTAAAGTTAACGAGATAACAATGACCCCTGTTAGAGCACTACCTAAGAATTCTAAACACAAAAAGAAAAATTCCAAACTGAATAAAATCAGAAGACAAAGTACGGCTGAAGCTGCAGTCGAAGGAATGAGAGTCACTAGAAGTGGATTGTTTAATGAGGATACTTTAAGTAATGTTGAGGAATTTTTAAGTGGGCTGGGAACAGAAGCTGAGTTGAGTGTGTTGTTTAGAGAGATTGAATGAGGCTCTTTTCATGTTTGATGAGTTATATTTATATGGAATTTTTGGCTATTTTTTGGCATTGTTGATCAAAGACGTTGTTCAACAGAAAGAGACATTTTTTTATACTATTTTTAATTTCCAGATCTTTTTATAGATTTACTGGTGTTTGAGTGGTTTCATGGTTTAGGAGTTTTACTTTTTGGTGTGATTAAATATACAATTTGAATTACAGAGCTTTTGTAGACGTGATAGTTGGTCATTGAATTAATGTACACACAAGAAGCAAAAAGCTTTCTAAGATGATTAGTTACTCAAAGTTGCTAGTTTGGCTGATAATTCCAATTGAGTCTTGACTGAACTAGCTAGATACTCAAGCATCAAAGTGTCTTGGATGTGAGAATTGAAAGAAGTTTCTAATTCTTGTACGTTAATAGCATTAACATTGGATTTCAAGTTTGATAGTAAAAATTTAGCAAATTCGTCATTACCTTTGATCTCATTTTGTTCAATTTTATCAATATAAGCTAACGTAGACGTGATAAGAAGGTCAACTTTTGTTAAATGCTCTAATAAAAGTTCTAAATCAACAGATTTGGAATTTAATTTGGAAGATTCTTTTTCTTCAAAAACAGCATTTGAGGCGTATTTTAGAACTGAGACATCCTTCACATCAAAGTTTATTTTATTTGGAATTGGGGAGAAAACATAAGAACTTCCTTTTTCAATGTTTAAAGCAGAAGCAGTTGGTCCAATAGCACCGATTGGAGATGCAATATAAGTGTTTATAGTTGGGATATCCTTGATTTCTTTCGATTCTTGAGCTAGAGTCAAATGAATAGCTGGATGTGGATATGTACCATCAACACCTCTTGAATAGAAATCGTGGACCAAGGCAGTGAAAGAATCAACATCCTTCACGGTAGAAAACCACCCAATTACACTATCTTGTGGATTGCTTCTCTTATGTAATCTATATTGTGCTTTATGGTGGTATTCTTCAATGGTGACTGCATCTCCTTCTTCGTGATGAGGCACAATATATGCGTCCTTCACGATCAATTCGGCACCGTCGTCTGAACGAGTACCTATCAAGGTACCAATTATTCTTGAATCATCGTTTGAACGAAGGGAAAATTCTAATAATTGGAATAAAGCAGCCGCTTGGACGGTAACGTGAACCGGGTTCGTTGAGAGAGAGCCAAAGTTGGACAAAAGGCCCGGTCTAACAATATGAAGACTTTCAGACATCTATTATTTAATAATAAATCTTCGTTTCTTGTTGACTTTTCTAATTTAAATACTTGAATTTTTCATGTTGAAAAAAAAAAAAGATTTTTTTCTTTGACATTTCGCGAAATGTATATGAATATTCCTAATTTGGTAATTACTAAAAATGGAAATCGAACAAATTGATAGAGAACAATAAGACAGTTAGTTCTATTATGTCTATGTCCATTGTGCTTTGCTTTATACATTCTGAGCTTCTTTCTACGTTTGAATCTCTGAATTTGCTCAAAATATGATTGTGTCATGAATAGGATTTTTTAGGTACATAAGGCTCATAAGATTAAATTTGATTAGAAAGAGTTAGTAATTTCTGCAACACAATTTGTATGTTGTAGCCACAACGTCATCAATGATTTAAACTAGAATATGCCTTATAGATTACTTTTATCAAGCTGTAAAAATCAACTATTTACCTTTATAGTTGAAAGATTTTTCTCAGCGTTTTGAGATATACTTTCTATTTTACTGTTTTGAATGAAAGTGATAAGTGTAAGCGAAGGATTAACATGCCAGAATTCACTATATTCAGTGGGTTTGGTCATGTTTTCGACAGCTCTCCACCGGCTAATTTGACTATCTGGCACAGATGGCTCTTCCCGATCCGACTAGTGATGATATGTAAGTTGCAATGGGTCATTATGTATGCTTAACATAAAGCGTATTGTGATTCTAATAAAGTGTGGTTCAACTGTGGATATGATTTACGATGGAAAGAAGAAAAAAAAAAAAGATGGCAGACAGATGAGCGTGTTGCTTTATCCTAAATCCTTTATTTAAAGGTCTTCAGCTATTAACAGATGTATATATGATTGTCGAGGGATGAACAGCTAGATTCAGGTATCCCAGAACATTCATAAATGAGTTCATTAAAGGAAGAATTGGAGGTTTCAGTCAGTGAGGAAGTTCCTACACATAAGATCCATTGGTTTAGATCTGTCTTCTTCCAATCAACAATCGTTGGTTTGACTGCGTTTTTAAGTCCTGGTATTTACAATGCTATGCAATCTACAGGTGCCGCAGGAAACTTCACTCCATATCTGGTTCTTCGTGCTAATACTGTGTTAAGTACATTGATGTTTGTCGTATGTTTCTCTGGATCTCTAGTTATCAATCTAATTGGATTGAAATGGGCTTTAGTATTTGGAACCTCAGGATATTCCATTTATGCTGCTTCAATTTATCAAAATAATAGATTTGGTACTGAGTGGTTTGTGTATGTTGGAGCTGCTTTATGTGGTTTGACTGCAGGTGTTTTTTGGGCAGCTGAATCCTCTATTCTCTTGACTTATTGTCCAGAAAACAAGAGAGGACGTTATCTTGCGTACTGGCTAGCTTATAGAAATAGTGGTTCCATTATCGGTGGTATAATCAACTTAGCTTTCAATGTGGGCGGTAAAACAACGGGTAAATTGACTTGGAAAACATTCATTGTGTTTGTTGTGTTACAAGTATTGGCTTCTTTTGTCGCTTTATTATTATCACCACCTGAGAAAGTTCAAAGAAATGATGGTGTTATATTAAAAGAGCCTCCAAAAGTGCAAACATGGTTTGAGTTCAAACAAATCTTGAAACTATTCTCTCAGAAAAGACTTCTATTTGCAATACCTCTATTTTGGTATGCTACTTACCCACTATCGATTGCCAGTGCTTATTTAACTGTTTACTTCACTGTTCGTGCTCGTTCTTTAGCATCTTTGATCTCAGCCATCATTCAAGTTATTTTCAACGCGTTCTTTGGTTGGGCATTGGACTATAAGAAAGTATCATTGAATAAGAGGGCCAAATACATGTTTTTCTTCATGATGGGTTTTGGTGGTGTTGGTTGGATCTGGTCTACAATCATTCAACATGAATATGAACATAACAAGCCAAAACTAGATTGGGATTCTCCAGGATTTGCAAGAGGTTGGGTTTTGTATCTATGGTGGCAGGTTCATTTTTCAATGATGTACAATTATGTCTTTTGGATGGTTGGGTATTATACAAAAGACCATAAAGAAATTCCTCGTTACACTTCTATTGCTAGAGGTATTGAAGCCGCAGGTGGTGCCGTGGCTGCTGGTATCAGTAGTACACATGCTCCTATCTCAACGGCGTCCGCTATAAATTTTGCTTTTTGGGGATTGGCTACTATTGGTGGGTATTTGGCTATTAAAGATTTGGATGATCCAGTACCAGAACCAAGTATTTCAGACAAAGATGATCTGCAGGAAGAATAAAAGGGTATGTCTCTGTATCTATAGCACACTTACAATAAACTATTAATCGGCTCAACGCGCATTATATGTAGCTATTCTAATATTCAGTTGTTGATGTTGTTTTCCTGTTTAATCATAGACATTTGTTATTTTTCTACTAAGTCCGAGATTCGAACAGAAAACCTTCAATAAAAGTTCAAACCAACATTTAATGCAATTAGAAGCTAATGAACCTGATTAATCCATCAAACAAGCTTCTAGGTATCTAAGTTCATTGCTTGTTTCCCTAATTTTTCCAAAAAAAATAGTAAATCTCTTTGTAAAACGGTTCATCCTTATGCAGGGGAACTGCTGATCATCTCTGTATTGTTTCTAATTGACCAAATGTCCACAAGGGACGAAAAGTTATTTTTTTGACATGTTTTTATGACTAAAATATTATCTAATCATATCACGTGATTACCACTAATGATTTATTGCATAAATAGATTTATCTACAATTGAACTTGACAGAAAATCATCTATATTAATAACTATGACCATAACAGCGTGAAGATTCTCCAACCTCTTAATGGTGGGAAAGGTGGTTCTGGGTTGTCTTCAACATCTCTGAAAAGCGTTTCTAAATCAATATCGTGGGGAGTTTTAAATTTAGTCTTTTTGAATAATTTCCAGAACAATGTTAACCCAACGATTATAGGAATAGTAATGTAGTTACTGACAAAAGTTGCTGCATTGAAATGACCATCAATGAAGTTAATAAAACCATTCGTTATTAGTAAAATAAATGATGCAATACCACTAAACCAAGCTGCAGGCACAGCAAATTTCATAGAATGAGGTAATCTATCTCTTGAATAACCTTGTGCCTTCATAGCTCTAGACATTTGAATGTGATTCACTGAAATAAAGATCCAACCGATCAATAAGTTTGTGGACCCCAAGGTTTGGAACCAATTAAAGACGGTTGATGAGCCATTAGAAACACTCATATAGGCCAATGGCATAAATAAAACAGCGACACCCATACCCACATATGGTAAACCTCTCTTATTTGTCTTTAGAAAGATAGCTGGTGCTTGTTTCTTGACAGCAAGCGCAAACAGTGTTCTTGAATTGTGGACTAATGCTGTGTTGGAAACACTGAAAGCAGAGGTCAAGACAACAGCGTTAATAATGTGAGGCACCACTTTAATTCTCGCATTATCAGCAGCAATAACAAAAGGTGAAGATTCAGCTGTACCAGTAGAAGATGCAATCTGTTTATCTTTAGATGAAATAATCAATGTTAGACAGAAGATTGTAACAACCATCAAAGAAACAACTCTGTAGAAAATACGTTTACAAGCAGTAAAGATGGCTCTTCTTGGAAATTTAACCTCAGCAGCTAATGAAGGAACAGACTGAACACCACCATAACTGAAAACAGTAACAGATAAAGCTTTATACCAACCGACAAATCCAGCAGAAACTTTTGGTGTCAAATTCAAATATTCATAGTTGAATAAACCTTCTTTCCAGTATCTGAATCCAATAGTTTCTCCAGAAGGTCCACCACCAGAAGTTATCACAATAGATAAGATTATCAAACCAACCAACAATAACAATTTCAGCATTGCAAAGAAGAATTCAAATTCAGCGTACAATCTGACACTATAAGAATTCGAAGCAACAATCAGAACAATAACGATTGAGATCCACACGGCAGGACTAATATCAGTCCAATAAGATACAATGACTGCAGTAGATGCAACTTCACCTGGCATTAATCCACTCCAAACACCTAACCAACCGTATCCAAAACCCAATGCTTCATCAACAAAATGTTCTAAATGTCTGATTGTGGAGGATGTAACAGGCATCAAAGATGCAACTTCTGCCATTGCAATCTGATTACAACCCACAACCACCCCAATGATGATATAAGCCAGCAGTATACCAAGAGGACCAGCTGTAGCTAGAGCACCAGCAGAAGATAGATAAATACCTGTACCAAAAACACCAACCAACGCTAACATTTGAATGTGTCTTTGTTCCAAAGATTGTTTCAGACGAGTACGATCCTGTTTAAAGACACTGTCCAAATCATCAGTTGAATCATCTAGTTTCTCAATATCAACTTCAGTTATATCTTTCTTCAAAGAGATATCATGTTTTTCATAGTCATTAGAGTTAGTTACTGAGATAGTACCCAGATTGTGAGACATTTTATGCTGACCTGTGAATATAGAAAGCTAATCATTCAAAATCTGGATAAACAGTGTACTATTATAGGATCTTAACTCTGATGATATAATCATATAATAAAAATCAGCCACTGTCTAATTAAATTAACAAAAGGATTAATCAATGCATCCAAAATTCAGATAAAACCACAGTTTCTCTAGCATTTAGCATGAGAGATAACAGTTGGAAGTTGTAACGTTGTGTCAATACTATGTAACGTGCAGCTTTGTCCACCATTTGCAATCTCTCAGCTTTCACATAATATGTCTTGAAGAGAAAAAAAAACAAACGAAGTGCCGTATAAAATTTCTTAACTCAATCCACAATTGATCAAATCTATTCACTTTGTGAGTTAATTAATGTGGCATAACAAATTTTTATTCGGCGGCTATGTGCTAACTGCCAAGTATCAACTGCCAAGTGTGTGATCGACTTCTGGTTTCAGGTTTTGTAGTAGGTGGACCTCTGCCGAGGTTTTCTTAGAGCCTTTCAACTTTTGTCTTCCGCCTATAATTTTAGGGCCGTTCCAATTTCATTTTACCGAAAAGCTGTCAATCTTTCAATCTTTCAACTGTCAAAGCTACTGTAAAAATAATAAATAAGAATAATAAATTAGTAATGGTGAATCAGCGATCCGTGCGATTTCGCAGAAATTCACACTCCACAATTTATCAACGAAGTGTAGAGTATAGAATGAAGATAATAGACTGTAGAGTGACTGTATGAGCCTTCAACATGTATTCTCATTCCTGCCTTCACAGTTCCCACAGTTCAAGTTCAGATTTCTTCAATTTTCAGGGTCCTAAGCTTTCTAGTGTGCCTGATGATCTGATTTCATAGGATTTATAATGGCTATGAGCTTGTGTGTGTGTGTGTGTGTGGCTATGACTACCGCCGATAATCCACGATTCCAATATTGGTAAAAAAACACTTCATGAGTCATGAATCCCATAACTTCATTGTAGTGTTTATCTGTAAACAGCAGTTACAGCACGCTTAAACACTAGATCTGTTAGTGATTGGGATTTGAGTTTGAGAGATGTTCATTAAAACTCCGATAATAATCAGTCCCACAATACAATTGGTCATTTACATTGAATATCACAACAGAATATAGCTTTGAACAGCCAGTAAAATCTTTGAAATTGAAATAAACACGCGAATCTGAAATCAATGGAAGCAAATAAAAAACAAAGTTACAAGATCTAGAATGAATCAGACAATTTATAGCAAATCAATCACTATGGGGAATCGGATAAACTCAAAGACAACTTCAATTCAATTTCAAGTTATGGAAATGGCGAGAGTCGAACTCGCATCCCTGTACCCAGAGACCAGCGTATTCAAGTAGAATGCACATACAGACTGAGCATAACTTCTATTAATCTGATAAGAAAAAAAACCACACAACAAAAATTAGACACCCATTCTAGATCAAATTGTGATTCTTTTATAACCTGAAGCTGGCGCCATTACCGTTCGGCCACATTCCCTGATGAAAGAAGAGAAATGCCAGGGAGATTTTCAGAGTGAATGGCCAATTTAATGATGATTGAATAAGATGTGATTCTGAGTACATAAGAACTGTGGAAAAAGTCATTGTCTTATATACTTTCTGATACGATGGCCTACAAGGACACAAAACCATTGAATTAATAGTAGTTTGTTTGGTTGCTCCAGGTTTAGACAAGCTTTGACACAAAACCCAAAACTCTGGGAATATACATGCTAATTTAATGAGCCCAGAGTTGATTGTTTGGTTGTATTGAGGTTGGAATGCATCGTGACAGAGCGCTACGAATTGCGGTCCCAAAGATACCAAGCAACCCTTAAGCGCTTTTCACCAGCTATTTGGCGGGTCTGGCCTCTGATGTTAATACTTGAATATAGAATATCGTTGATTCAAGACGAAAAAACAAAGATGTATATTAAACTATTATCCTCATACTGCAATAGAATAAAATTTATAATTAGAGTTAATATTTAATGTTAATTGGCTATTTATATACAACACAAGCTTCAATATTGGAAAACAAATATAATATAATATATACATGTCCATCGTCGACAAAGTTCAAAATATTAGGGCCTTCACTCTTCAACCACTGAAAATATCAATGTTATCTGGGTTCTCCACACCCATTTCCTTCATTTCTCTTGAAATCTGAGCCTGCAGCACCTCTTCAATGTTTTTGGTGCCAAAAACCCGGTTTCCAAAACTGGCAAATACAAATAGTAAATCAGAAATACCCATTGTAATCAAGAAAATGGTGTATCTGAAACTTCTTTCTAACGACCACCAAAACTTGTTTCTGTCAGTTGTTCCATCAGTCTGTGGATTGAGGTAGTAGCCTTTAACAGCTTCTTTCGTGAAGAGGTTGATTCTGTTGACTGGTGCACGGTATTTCTGATTCAGAAGTTGTACCATTCTCATTGTTCTACCTAGAAAGATCAGTTCCAAGGGAAATTTCTCCGTTTCTTTGAAAAAGCTTTTGAAGTTTTCTCTCATCATCTCTTCCCTTTCAAACTTTGATTTGTTCATCAGCTGCTTCTGGGTGTTGTGGTACGGTTTCATCAACTGGAAAGAAGCAAACATGTCACTTTGTTTTTCACCAATTCCCCAGCTTATTGCGATTCTTTTCAATTCCTTATCGTCCAGCTCAAATAGGGATTTCCATAGCGAACAGTATTCATATCTGACTCTTTCTGGCAACTCAACATACAGACCGTGGTCCAATAGCACCAGCTCTTGTTTTCCTTTAGCGTTGAATCTCACTAGCAGATTACCGGGATGAGGGTCAGAATGAACAAACCCCCATTGGAATATCATCTTGGAGAATATCTCTAAATAACTCTCCATTATTTTCTTGATATTGTAACGCTTTTTCAGGTGCTCAACGTTGAACAAAGGCTCTCCATCGCACCACTCAGCAATCAATACTCTTTTGGTAGAAAGGTTATAGGTCTTGGGGATGTGAATTTTACCCTGGAGATAAGAATCATTAGTCACAAGTTGTTCTACTCGCCTTCCATTCTGCAATTCATTCAAAAAGTCAACCTCTTGTCTCAAATGCTTTGCAATGAAGTTAGTAGAAAACGAAACAGGTATTTCAAATGCCCACTCATACAGCTTCGTGAATAGCTTATAAGTGAGTAAATCAGCTTCAATTTGTTTAGCAATATAATAATGTTGAACTTTTAGAGCTACTTTTTCGCCATTTCGTAAAATTGCCTTGTGCACTTGAGCTATACTAGCACTTGCGATCGGCTCTCTATCAATACTTTGGAAGTACTCTATGTAATTTTCGCCTAACTCTGCTTTTAAAATAGCATCAATCTTGTTCCAAGGATCTGTAGCTGCGGAGTCATAGAGTCTTGCAAACTTTTCTTGGAAAGCCTTAGGGAAAATAGAACTTTGGTTAGCAATGTTTTGACCAACTTTTATGTAAAGACCTTTATTATCATTCAGCAAATTAAATAATCTATCAGCATTCCTTTCATGCAGTTCTGTAATGTTAGATGACTCAGTGAAGTTAAGCTTGTAATCCAGCCCTATTCTTGTAAGCACATAGAATGCTCTTAAGGTTCTAAAGCCAGTAGATTCATAAAATTGATTGTCAATGACATATAAACCAGTTGATACACCAGCTGTGTACAGAACAAACTTCTGAAATTTCCGTTTTTTAACGGGAGTTGTTTGTACTGTTGTTGAGAACGCTCTTCGCATATTAAACAATGATTTCATCATTGTTATGGCTGAGGTTTGACTAATTAATTTGTACAATAGGCAGATTTATTTTGATGAAATCAATTTCCGTCGGTTTTTGCCGTCTTTCTTAGAAAGTTCAACCTTGAAACTATGAGCCTAAATGAAGAATTGAGTATTTCTTTGATTTATTGCTACAATTCTAGTTATAAGCAACTAAGTTTATTTTTATGTTGTTGACTAGTGACACAGGTATGTTTATATTATACACTTTCTCTGGCTCCAAAAATTACCTCTTAACCGTGTCTTAAAGATACAATAAAAGTGCATTTTATCATGGGCTAATCGCATTTACTTTGTTATAAGATTAAAGCTGGTTTCAAGGGGCATAATCGAATACCCCATTGACAGTTGGCGTTTCCTGTAAAGAGCTACATTGCACATTACTTTGTTCTCCTATTGATTAATATGTATCTGCTGGAGAGAAATGTCATCTGCGAAATCGAACAATACAGCAGCAAATCGACCACTAAAGTTTCAAGATTAGGCATATTCAGCTTGGAAAGGTTTATGGTTGCATCACCAACATAAAGATACCCCAAATCGGTGAAATTCAAGATTGAGGCTAATGCTCCGTCTCTAGCTGATAAGGAAAGTTCACCAGGCCAACTTTTTTTGAGAGCTTCCATAAGTCTTTGCAGAAGTTTGAAACTTGGGAAATGTTTTGCTTTCCAAGTTGAGAATGTTTGTGTTAACTGCTCTAACTTCAATACAAGCTTGTCGGTGTACTTGTCCAGTTATTAGGAACAGGAATATAATAATAACACCGGTCAATGATGGGATAGCACAGTTTATGAAGGGTCACTCTTGGCAAAGAAAACACAGATATTTCTTATTCTCTCTGTTTATATTGCAATTGTAGTCATATGGGTTCATCTTCCAGAATGTAGGTACTAATATGTAGCAGCATAGGAACTTTTGAATTTTTGTATGACATCTGTTTTACAAAAACTTCTCAGGGTGATTAAGCTCCAGTAAGAGAATTAGCCCCGTCTTCGAAACTGCTTTATCAAAGAGTTTCTTTGTATGTCCATTGGGATCAAAGTATTAACTCTTACTTCTCTTTCGCCTGTTTCTACATGTCTGGGTGAATAAACATAGGGGTATTCATCACTAATAATTGCGAAAAATTCAGGTCTAAACTCTTCAACCATCATCATCATCTCAGGGGTGTTGAGTAGCTTAGCGATTTTAAGGACAATCTCAGCGAGCAAATCAAGAAAGGTAAGTCATTGTGCGTCAATATATTGACCAAGTAGAACCGTTAAGTTACAAATCATCATAAGAAATTTCAATTAATGATAAGCGACAGAAATCTATAGTTTTGTAATGAATATTCTCTCGATTGCAAAATAACCCGGTCCCAGATGTATTAATACGATGATTCATTGAAAGAAGCAAGTCTTCTACTATATTCTGCTGTAAAAAGTGTGTGTACATAATTGTCCACATGAATGGAGAAGGTCACCGGCCTGAAATAGCTGTACCAGTGTGTTAAATGGAACTTGAATCGTTCCATTTATTGCCAGCTGCGATGCCTTCTATTAGTTTCAAGGCTGTACTCTGAGCATGAACTAACTATAAGGCCAATTTGGGGATCAGAGCATTAAATCGAAAGTATTCTAACAATTAGTGGGTCGTCTAATCGGTAATCGGTACAGCTAGCTAGTGGATAGTGGCAAATATCCAATAGTTGCTTACTCCGATATTTTTTTACAAGATGAGCTGATTGAGGGTGAGTCAAGACATTAAGTGTTTCTATGGTGTTTTGTTATTCCCCATTGCCACCAACTTAAGAAGGAACAGAGAAAGTAAAAGCGAGATGATCATTATTATTTAACGCGCTTAGAAGTTAAGAGCCCATCAGCCAATGGATAAAGAGGAGCGGATATGACTAAAATAGGTAAGCTAATGAAATGCATTAAAACCGTTAGAAACCAAGAAAGGTTAATCCAATTTTCCTGACTGGCCAATAAAACAAAACTACGCACTGTTATCGAGGATTCGAGGGTCTCGAAAAAATGTTCACTTCTAAGTTGCAAGTTTCTAACGAAGCTTATCTTTCGGAAAAATGTAACATTTGGTTATACCGGGGATGTTACAAGCCGTTCTTAATGAAACGTGCCCTCAAATTACATCGGTTTTACTCCTCAAGGAGTCGAAGACTGGTCTCAATATTTGGGTATTGGAGTCATACGATGGGCCATGGATGAATGAAGCCGTTTTGATTACTGGATCAATTGGTTTTTGAGGTATGTGACATTGCATGAACACGCACAGCTCATGGCATCGAGCGAGGGTGCTTTTGATAGGTAGATCTTATCAGGGTGAGGGTGTGATAGTGATAGTGATTAGTAAATGATTATCGGTTCTTGGAACTTTAAAGAGGGAGATACTAGCTTTTTAGTCTTCAATTATAAAAGGGTCTTAGTATACCTTTTTCTGAATTGCTTCAATTGAGCTTCAAAGTTATCAATTACCAATTAATAACATGCGTTTCTCATTCCCAATTATTGCTTCAATTTTCCTCACATTAGCCAACTCAGCTCCAATTGAGTTGGTTTCAAGAGATGACAGTGCTCACAATGCTTCCCTACCAACCGTTAAAATTTTCGGAACTGGTGGTACTATTGCTTCAAAAGGTACTTCCGGCTCCCAAACAGCTGGTTACTCCGTTGGTTTGACCGTCGATGATTTAATTGACGCTGTTCCTGAATTAAAAGAAGTGGCTAATTTGGATTATCTACAAATCTCCAATGTCGGTTCTAACTTGATCACCTACGAAGAATTGATTCCATTGTACAAGAACATCACCCAGACTTTAGACTCTGACGAATACGATGGTGCCGTCGTCACCCATGGTACTGATACCCTAGAAGAAACTGCTTTCTTCTTGGATTTGACTGTCAAATCAGAGAAACCAATCTGTGTCGTTGGTGCTATGAGACCTTCTACTGCCACTTCAGCTGATGGCTCAATGAACCTATACCAAGCTGTCTCTATTGCTGCATCGGAAGACGCTAAAGGTAGAGGTACCTTGATCACCATGAATGATAGAATTGCTTCTGCTTTCTATTCTACAAAAGTGAACTCTAATACCTTGGATACTTTTAAAGCTCAAGAGCAAGGTTTCTTAGGTGCTTTTGTTGATAATGACATTGAATTCTATTACAACCCAGTGACACCAAAAGGATACCACTATTTCGATATCTCCAATGTCACTTCTCCTTCTGATATTCCAGAAGTTATCATCCTATATGGCTACCAAGACTTGAACCCAGCATTAGCTAAATATGCTGTTGAAGAATTAGGTGCCAAAGGTTTAGTGCTAGCTGGTACTGGTGCTGGATCATGGACCACTGACGGTGATGAAGTTAACAAAGAACTAGTGGAAAAATATGGTATTCCAATTGTTCGTTCTCATAGACCAGTTGATGGTATGGTTCCAGTTGGTGATGCTGATGGTTACACCATTGCTTCTGGATATTTGAACCCACAAAAATCTAGAATCTTATTACAGTTGTCCTTATACGCTGGTTACTCCAACGAACAAGTCAAAGAAGTCTTTCATGGTGTCTACGGTGGTTAAGCGACTCATTACCAATATCTCTTTAAAAATTCTCCTACAACGTTATTTGGCTTTCTAATTTCACAAAGCTAGTATATATATGTAATATAATCTACACTACTGTTATTTAGCAATTCTTTGAGCAATCTTGATAGTATCAGCGAGGACACCGGCAGCAGTAACTTCAGCACCTGCACCAGCACCTTGAACAATCAAAGGGTTTTGGTAACGTTTGGTTTTGATGGAGATGACATTGTCTGAACCCTTCAAACTAGCGAAAGGATGATCAAAACCATATTCTTCAACACCAACGGAAACTTTTTTATTGGCAACGTCAATTGAACCAACAAATCTTAAGACTTTTTGAGTCTCAGTTGCTTTTTGTTTTAAAGAGGACAGCTCATTGTCATAATTTGGTAACTTCTCCAAGAATTCAGAGGAAGATTTGATTGATTCTAATTCTTTTGGAATCAATGACTGAACTGGGAATGAAGTTGGCGATTCGACACTTAAGCCTGAAAGTCTAGCCAAGATGGTGACTTTTCTGGCAACATCTAAACCGTTCAAATCATCTCTTGGGTCAGGTTCAGTATAACCCAATCCCTTTGCGACTTTCACAACATCAGAGAATTGAACATCATTGGCTTCAATAGTTGAGAATTCGTTGAAAATGTAAGATAGTGTTCCTGAGAAGATACCTTCAATTTTTTCAACTTCATCACCAGTAGCAACAAGATCATTTAAAGTACCAATGATTGGTAAACCTGCACCAACAGTGGCTTCATGGTAAACTAAACCAGAATCTTCACCACCACCAGCTTTAGTTAAAGCACTGTAAGCAGCAGAGTCACTAGAGAAGGCTTTCTTGTTTGGAGTAGCAATGGAGATTCCATTAGATAAGAAAGATGGATAAGCACCAGCAATGGTAGCGTCGGAGGTGTTATCGACGACAATGGCAGGATTTGGAGAGTCTTTTAGGAATTTGACCAATTGTTCAATGGTTAAGTTTCCAGTTGAAGCAGCATCAGTCAAAGGTTTCCATTGTGATAAATCAATTGGAGCATAGTTAGAAGAGATTAGGGATTTATTTGCTCTGGCAATCAATACAACGTTGTACCTAATCGAAGATTGGTTCAATGATTTCAATTGGTTGAGAAAAGCAGAACCAACAACACCAGTTCCTAACCTAATTAGTTAGTTGCAAGACACAAAAGACTGTAAGTGCCTGATACATACCGATTACAGCAATATCGACAGATTTGACCATTTTTAGTGAGTTAACTAACCTATTAAAGCACTTTTAACGATACCATTTAGCTAATTAATACTGGACGTATGGTATACACAATTTCACCAGAATTCGCGAAACATCACGTGCTTGAGAGCGGGTAAGTCATCTGTTGACTGGTAGAAGTTTATCAAACATACTGAATACTTTGATACATCAACGCTCAAGCCTGCGGAATGCCTCAACAGATCAAAAAGATGCTCCAGAATGGTTTAGATCACAGCCTAAGAATCCTGATGCTGTCTTGAACAGTGACTTTAAAATTCCACTTTCATCTACAAATTGTAAGGATCAATTAATGAAACAACGATAAAACTTCAGCATACGAAGGAAGCTTTGACATTGTTTAATTGTGTGAATTCTGCTTAAGTGGTTGATCAAGCAACCGTGGCTTGTAGTTTTGATTGCTAGCAAATTAGACCATATTATTTAAACCAATATCAACAGCACTAGAAAAGCAAAGCTCATAGGTAACGTTCTAATTAGTTATTTAATCATTGATACTTTGAGCAAATATAGACAATCCTAACGGCTTGCTGGTAATCCAAAAATCTCAGGTTATAAGTTCAATTTCTGACTATAAAACAGTAATGAATTAGATATCCATAACTGATCAGTTTTATGTTATTAATCAGTCACATATACAATTTTGAGCACAACATAATGTTGTAATTATTGTGGTTTAGCCTTTGGACCCCAATTCTTTGTTGGATTCTCTTGATATCTAACGATCTTCAGCTTTCTCAATTTCTCAATCTTGCCACTCAATTCATTCTTTTCAAAGGATATGCTTTGATCTAATTTTATAGTTTCATTGGTCAAGATTTTAAACCCAGCCTGTCCTTCGCTGAATTTCTCCATTTTAACTGGAGATTTCTCTTTAACATATTCCTTGAAAACTGCCCATAGAATATCCCACGGAGCATTGGTCTTGATAGCAGATGGTGAAGCATGTGTTAGGGAAGCATTGTAGCCCAAGTTTCCTAATGCTGCGATGATTAGCTTTGAAGGTGGAACTTGACATTTCAAAACTGATGCAACTTTCTCAAGCTTGAAATAAAATGGTGCAGTGATCTCATTCTTAGCCAATGTCACCATCCCTTCTATTCTTTTTCTAGTTTTGTATGTTTCATCGTCTAATTCATCTTTATTTATCTTCAAAATCTCCTCTAAGAACTCCTCTTTATGAAGTGGCCCGTTATACATAGGACCTGCAAGATGTTGAGTGAATCCACAAAATTTACAGAAAGTTCCAATGTTTTGAGCAGCGTTAGCCAATCCATATTTCAAAGTTCCATTATCTCTCTCAGTAACTTTTCCTAAAGGTTGATCATGTATAGAGCCACATCCAGAACAAACATATTGAATTGACGATTTAGAAGCCAAATTTTTCACCTCTGCAGGTGATGTTTTCACTTTGATGAGCAATCTAACGTAAAAATCAATACTTAAAGAAAGTAAAGGTTCTATAGTTTTCTTATACTTAGCAGCAGTGTTCCCAATCATTCCTAAGACCAATCTCAAAGCAGCTTCATGAGATGCATCATGGTTAATCAAAGTGGAGCCGCCATATAATGCAAAACATTTTTCAGGGTATCCACCCCCAGCAAGTACTGATAAATCCGTACAAGTGACTAATAGTAAGCCGTCGTTACCCAAATTCTGAATAGCAGCATCGATGAAAGGAGTTGCAGTTCCATAAGGGTCCAAATCAATAACATTGAAGAATTTGTTGTTGGATTTTTGCTGGTACATGAGTACATTAGCATCTCCTTTGTTTGATTTCAGGATATCAGACACTTTGTTATGTTCAATGTTCTTGTTGATGGATAGTACAGCTTCTTCAGAGAAATCATTTGCAATTATTGTTTTGACATTTGGAATTTCTTTAGCGTATCTGATAGCACGCAGACCAGTAGCGGATAGAGCCTCTAATATTGAGATATATGGTCTAATCTCTGTGTCTGAAGGCTCATCATTGGAGTCCAACTTTCTTTTCTTCTGTATCAGCTTATTCCCATACAAATTTGACCAAGCTCTGATGGAAGCGACACTCAAATCTCTATTAAATTGTTGGATTGGATTGTAAAAAACGTCCTCTTTTTTCGGAAATAGAATTTCAGCCTGACCCTCTTTCACAATTGCGAACTCCTCAGCCATTTTCACTCTCGACACAAGTCTCTTCACCAAGTTCATAGAGAGACAAAGTAGAAGCGAAGAGGTCAAATAATTTTTTTTTTTCTATTATGTAAGTTATTACGTAAGAGATAAATAATTTAGATAACTTCCAGATTCTGCTGTCCAATAACATCTAAGTATTCCCTTAAAAGGCACATCAAAGTATTTTTAGACAATAATCACCCAAAAAATTCTTTGAGCAACTCTGGAGTTGAACTATTTTGTCAATGACTAGTTATGTTATTATCTTAATTTGTATGTAAAGTTTTGTATAACTATTGTGTATCTCCCAGCGAATTAAATGAATCTACTAGACTAATTTCGCGAAATCGGAGACTTATCAGTTACCCTACTCCATATATACTCTTGGTTAACCAACCAGAACCGACATATAATTCAGCAAGCCATCAACAGCTAGCTCTGAATTCTGGATATTTAAGAGAAGCTCTCCATCATAAATCTCTCACTAATTAGTGCCGTAAATATTCAGATAATTAATTTGATAAACATCAAATGATATATTAATCGCGAAAATTCAAAACTTATAATAAAAGAATTTACTGGCGAATCCTCGCTGTGAACAGCCATAATTAACAAACAATGGACGAAGAGTACGATTACTCCTCAGACGAAGAGTCAATTGATTCTGATTTAGCAGTGATCAGCGCACAACTACAATGGGAAGAGTCGGTGAAGCAGCTGACGACGCTGGTGAATTGGGTTATATTGCCGTTGATCGGGAAGGTTCTGGGAAGACGTGTTGCTGGGATTCTTTGGCGAAAGGCGTGGGATCTGTGGGTATGATTGATATGAGCTTTGGAGCTTTTTTTGTGGAACTGTCAAAGTATCTGAGTCATGTTTGTTTGAAGTCTGGAAATGAGTAGGTTATGATAAGGCTCCAGAATTCGTTTTGAGATGTTCTTGGTCAAAACATCGTCAATCAATTTAGCCTCGATATTGGTCACTGGGAAATCAGTCGACTTGACAAGCTCATCAAGCTTTTGCAGTTTTATAGCTAATGTCTTAATAAACGTTTTCACTATCAGAGTCGAGTCGAGTCTGGAGGTCAATGCATGTTCGTTAAGAATGAAGCTGTGAACTTGCTCCACCTGGTCCTCAGATATCGGTCTGTGAAGCTGTGAATCGTGACTCTTATTCAATAGCCGTGTCAGCGTCTCGTTGAACTTGTACAGCTCAATCGTGAGCTCACCATTCTTGGTGAAGAAAGATCCTAAAATCAACCCTAATTCAATAAAATCCATGCTAATTCTCTTAGTGAACTCTAGATTCGTAGTTTCGATGTCTGATTTGTGCACCTTCATTACATCCAAATACCAGAACTCTCGATCTTGTCTGGAATTTGTTGTGTTAGTGGGGTTCATAAAAAGTATTTAATGAGAAGCATTATATATACTTACATATCTGAAATATAGTTCAATTTGGAGACTGATTCCCGTAGTTTGTCACACACTTTATATTTTATGTGTGTTGATTCAATATTTCCACTCATTTATGTTCGATATTTTGACTCAATTGATAGATTTTATGACCTGCAAGTTTAATGCTTTATTTCGTATTTCGTTGATAAATTTATATAACAACTTCTTTGGACAATTTTATTGTTTGTGCTTTTTTTTTTGTCCCATGTCAAATCAAATCAAACTAAAAGAATTTCTGTGGTGTTATTCTTTGGACTGATTATCGAAACAAGCTTTGGGATAACTTGTGAATATGATCAACTGGAAGCTGTTTTTGCTGCTTCTGAGTCCAATTCCTGTTTTGTTGGCTTTCCATTTCACCCAATTGTGAGTATTTTAACCTTATTCTGTAAATGCATCTCAATTCAATTACTAACGTGAGGTAAGATCAAACATATCGAAATGGTATAAGACCACAATTTCAAGACTTGAAAACATTGATAATGCGATATTTGATGGTCGAATAGTACGATTGGTGCATTTCATTGCCGATTGGGCAGTTCCTGTAATATATTTATCAATATTCAGCAAGTTAACTCATTTGTTCTATACAAAAATCTATCCTAAAATCATCAATCCAAACACAATCATCTATAACACATTATTGTGCTTATTGTTCATATCTTTCATTATGTCGATTTACAAGCATCCAAACAGGATATCATCAACATCTTCAACGAGGAAGAAGTTTCCCCATGATCATATCATATTCTTCCCATCAGATTGCATCACTTGTCATATACCCAAACCTGCACGTTCAAAACATTGTAAAAACTGCAATGTTTGCGTGGAATTGTTTGATCATCATTGCATCTGGCTGAATAACTGTATAGGACTGGGTAATTATCATCTGTTTTATGCATTTTTGGGCCTGAATGTTATAGTGATGAGTTACGGTTCTACGATATTGATTGGAATGGTATTTGCGAAATGGAGAGAAGTTTCATTTAATGAAGTTGATAATAAATGGGATATAATTTTTGATGATTGCTTTTATGAATTGTTATTACTATTTATGCTATTCACTTTTGATATGTTATTAATTTGGTTCAGTTATGAAAATATAAAGCTGATAAATCTTGGAATGACAACAAATGAAATGCTGAAATGGGACCTCATCAAGGATCTGGTACATGATGAGCAGTTGTTCCGTGATTCGATACGTGGTTCATATTATGAATATCTACCCACTGAAGATCTATTTGTCAGTGTGGATCAGAAGAACAATAAAGTACAGAATGTTACGAGGCAACAATTGGATCTGGTTCATAGTTTGGATGAAATCAACAATGTTTATGATTTGGGGAGTTTTTGGGAAAACTTGAAAGAAAGGGTTTATTTATAAATTCAATCGAGTCTTGAGTATTGGATTGATTGTGATTTTTGTAATTGTTCTTTTTCTTTCGAATGATGTGACCTTGTTAGTTTTATCTTCTGAACGCTTCGTAGAGGTGAACCGTGATTTAAGTATCATAGAAGCAGTTTTCTGTGATAATTTGTTTGGATCAGAATGGCTTAATTTATATTTTGGTTCATAGTCATCAGGTAATGATAAAAGTTTGGGTACATGACTTGGAATGGTTTCATATTTCATGAAGTTTGTATATATTGGATCTTTCGTGAGAACTTTCTTTCTGAACTTGAGGTTTGAGTTGATTTTTTGTAAGCTTATCGATAAAATAGGTTGAGCTTTTTCTTCATCATCCTCATCCTCATCCTCACCATAATTCAATCGTACTTTTTTCTTTTTGGACTTCTTACTAACAGACTTCACCGTGTTCAAATTATTCTCCTTTTCAAAACTCTCCATAGTGAGATCCAGAGCATCACAAAGGTTCTTGAAATTTGATACCAATGTCATACAGTCCAATTCATCGTTAATATCCTCATCATCCTGGAAATCACTCTTTTTCTGCTGTTTAAATTCGTATCTTTTCTGCCTCGAGGATCTAAACCCCTTTAACTCAATATTATCATCGGCTTTGTTGAAAACTCCGTCGTATTTAAGTCTAGTTCTGCTCAATTTATCCATACTCGCATCTCTGATCACAATAAGCTTTAAAAAAAAAGAAAAAAAAAAAAAAGACATCATATTCATATTCATATTCAATATATATTGTTTGTTGACTTTTTCAATTGAAAAAGTCATCAACTTTAATCAGCTAATGAATATTGTCTGCAAGTATAATATATATATATATATATATATATATAATTCAAATTGTTTGATAATGAGGTGTAGTCTTATAATTGGTTATCACATGGTTATGCACTGCAACATCAAAGAGAGGAGATAGCTATATTTTAAAGCTACGGGCCATTTTATAGATTGTAAATGTCATATACTGTAAGAACAACATTGATATACTATCCCCTGTTCCCATACAGGTTCAGTTAACCACCAGTTCGAATACAAATACTAAATGTAATACATAGAAATGCATACAATAATGCATACAAAAATGCATTAAAATTCGCGCAAACTTTTCATCGAATCCAATTCATCAAACAGACAAGTTCATCAAACTGTTCAATGGACATCATCAAAGCAGCACACAGGGACATAAAGATACTATGGCTGTCGTCTTTCTTACGACAGTTCGCTTATGGTTCATCAACGATGGTTTTGACGCTATTTTTGAAGGCCTTAGGTATCACGGAAGATAAGATTGGTCTTTTCATGACATTGACACTAATAGGTGACACGTTATTGTCCATGTCGCTGACATGGCATGCGGACCAGATAGGTAGAAGATTAGTGATGATTGTTGGATGTATCTTGATGATTGGATCAGGTATGGTGTTTGCTATCAGTGATTCATATGTCTGGCTCGTCTTGGCTAGTATTTTTGGCGTCATCAGTCCAAGTGGTGATGAAGTTGGTCCTTTCAGGGCCGTTGAAGGGAGCACTATTGCTCATTTAACACCCATTGATCAAAGACCAATCGTTTTTGCGATACAATGGGTGGCAAGCACAGCTGGCAATGCCTTGGGGTCTTTGGCTATTGGTCTCTTGGTTAGTGCCTTAGTTAATTATTACGGATATGAAGTTGTTGATGCTTATAGATACTCATTTTATCTCTATGCTCTAATTGGTTTCTTAAAACTGGTGTTGATGTTGTTTCTGAGCAATGAGAGTGAACTTTATGTCAAAAAAGACGTCTTGTTGAGTGAAGAGGAAGCTATAGAACAGGAAGAAGATGCTACAGGACATGAAGAAGAGCATTTAAGGAACAACACACTGCCAATAATGCTGAAACTTCTAAGCGTTTTCATGCTTGACTCGTTGGGTTCCGGGTTCATGACCACCTCCTGGATAGTGTACTATTTCAAGACTAGGTATCTTGTAAGTGCAGCAGCGTTAGGTGTCCTATTTTTCTGGACAAATATCCTCAACTCATTATCAGCAATTCCATCCTCTCTCATCACCAGCAAAGTTGGGCCAATTAGAGCAACGATCAGTGCACAAGTTCCTAGTGCAATTTTTCTGATGCTTGTTCCAGCCTGCTCTAATTTCTACATGTCTTCATTGCTGACATTGCTTTACTATTCGACCAGCGCGATGGACGTGGTTCCTCGCCAGGTGCTGTTAAGTAACCTCGTTAGAAAGGAAGAGCTCACCAAAGTGATGGGTGTCGTGAACATTGGTAAAACATTTGCTCGGTGTGTTGGACCTATTTTTGTGGGAAAATTGGCACAAAAGAGTATGTTAAGTGTCGCATTTGTCGTAAGTGGACTGCTGGTGATAGCTGCTGACATGTTACTGCTGGCATATTTTGGCCTGGATCTGTGAGTTGTTAACTTGTTAACCTTGTTTGCCTACTTTAAGATCACAATTTACAGATGCCCATTTTCCATTTTTTATTGGCCATTTGCCAAGTGGTCATTTCTATATAAAAGATGTTAACTTTAAACAGCTGCAATTTTGAACGTGTCTTAACTTCTGTTTTTTATATTTTTTTATTTTTTTCTATTGAACGCTCAAAAAGTTTGAAACATTCACACGTCAAGTTCTTACTTCATACTTTATGCATGATGCATCTCATATATTCCAATTCCCGCTTATGCAAGTAATAGCTCGTTAATCTGAGAAGACATAATATAGAGGCGAACAAAGAATATTCCCTAGAAGGGCTGAAATCATTCTTCCTGTGGTGCTGCAAAGTTATGATAAGCCCAGAGACTACTTCAATTATTCCCAAATTCACATATATGCTTCCGTTATGCCCTTTTTATGCGTTCAATAGGTCTGACCAGCTAAATACTGGAGCTCTGAACTCTGACCATCCACAACATTGTTCTATATTTAAACCCACAAAGATCTTTTTCACAAGATACTCTGAATCAAAAGCCAGAGCCAATGACTCCTCAAAGGAAACCGAAGATCAGTTATTCCTGTCTGCCTTGCAGAAGATTCAAGGTTAAGTGCAATCATGATCTCCCATGTTCGAACTGTATCAAACATAACAGAGAAGATGAATGCTTCAAAGATCCTCCAACATCCTGCTCGCAAATGAAGGAACTGGTAAAACCAAATACCTCATTTGGAAGAATATCCAAACCACAGGTGATTAACCGGAGAACACGTTTGGATGCTTTGGATGATATAACACAAACTAATGTTAGGCTAAAACAAAATTTGGTACAACTTAATAGAAAATTATTGATCCATCAAAGTCTTCCCACCATCCATGATCTATTCTCATTAACAGGGCAAAAGAAAGTCATTGTTGTGAAATCAATGCTAAGATTCTTACCTTCTAAAAACATCGCCAATCTCATCATTAAACAGTTTTTCGAAACTGATTTTTGGCATCTGATACATAGAGGTGAATTTGAGAGACAATTCAATCAATTGTATACCAATGCATCTGAGAATGAACAAATCGATCTCATGTTTCTAGCCTTGTTATTCATCGTGTTAACAATGGGAGTTCTAAACTCATCAAAACCTCAGGTCTCATATTATTTTGCCAATGACTTAAAATTAGTTGAGCTTAAAATAAATCTATGGAGAAATTCAACAAGACAGATTTTGCTTATCGAACCAACACCTAGTTTACTTAAATTGCAAGTGATGGTTATGCTACAATTTTATTTCAAAGATTTCGAAGAAGATCAACCAACAGCTGATTCGATATTAGCATTGTCTGTAAATGATTGCTATGAATTAGGATTAAATAGATCTTCAGATGTTGAGTGTACCATTGAATCAGAAACAAGAAAGAAATTGTGGTGGTGCTTGTGCAACTTCGATATTGAAAAGTCGATAATGTCTGGTAAACCAATGATTATATCTCTGAACGATTCCAAAATAGATTTTCCATCAAACTGTGACGACAAGGATAATACGGGAAAGACTATAATTATGAAATCATCTGACATGTTTACTGATTCCTCATTATTGATCTTCAAAATACAGGTGCTTCAGTTGTTGAGAAAAGTTCTGGTTGCATCCGGCCCATCATTGAAACTTAACCAACTCATCGAAATCAATCAAAATTTGAAGAAATGGCATGAGGATTTGCCCTGGATGCTTAGAAGCTCCAACTGTTCAATCATTAATGATAAGAAACTACTTTTTCAGCTGAATCTTTTCCACATGGAGATCGGTATACTAAAATTCAGACTTTATCAGCAATTCCAAGGGCTTCAGATTCAACTTGTTGATAATACTAGCCTGGAAATAGCAAACAGCATACTCGACATTTACAAGAGACTCAAGACAACTGCTTATTTCCCAGCTACCGATATCACCACAGATCCGCTCTTTGGCGCACAGCAGAGACTTTTATTGAGATCTCTTGTTCACAAGTCACTGATTTTAATACAGGACACAGTCACAAGAGACAAAAAATATTGTATTCTCAACGATATTTACTACGCATTATCTGATTTGGACCGGTACTTGAACTCGAAGGATATTAATACTGCAGCTCACATGTTAGCAGTAACTATGACAACTTCACCTTTAACGAAGTTGAAACGGTTTTTATCGTTAAATTATGCAGACTTTATTAAAAACTGCTCAGAACCAACGTCCCCTGTCACTCCGAAGTCCCCATTGCCGATCATTGAGGGTGAGGCTGAGGACCCATTGGCTAAAATGAAGCTGGGTTCCTTATTAACCACAACCACTCCATTGAATTGCTCAGTATCCGGATCCTATGACCAAATAGAAAATAATCTTAGTCGATTTAGTGAACTCAGTGAGAAACAGATTGAAGAAGCAGTATCGAGAAACAACTCAATTCTCAGTAGCTACTATGATACTTAACATATGTATCTTTTAATTACACGGGCTCTAGGCTCTGAGTGTAGTTGATAAACACTTTAAGCGAATTTATCCACAACAGATCAACTTGTTTTCCTCTTTGGGTATCTTTTGGATGAATGCAAAGCGAAAGCATGTTGAAGTGAACACGAGATACAGGTACAAGCACCAACAGCTAATCTGTACCATATGCATGTAAGAGTTAACTCCCGTACTTATGTTACCATAGTCATGAGTCAATGTGTTGAGCTTCGCACACATTTCTTAAATCCAGATTTTAAGCAAGTTGTACATGAAAGTTATGCAGAAATGCGCAAGATCGCAGTTGAGTAATTGACATTTAAATTAACCGTCATAAACACTAAGCTGTGGATAACTTATAACTCATAGGTATAAGAGAACCCATTTCTCATTGGTAGAGTTGATGTAGATTGTAATGACTTTGAGGAAGCACTGGTGGAAGCACTGGTATCTGCCTAGATGAAGTTAAAAAGAGACGATCGGTCGTAGTAATGTTAGCCTCTTCGAGCGATAGGCAATTCAATACTACTCTACTATATATAGTGATACTTAGTCACAGCAGCTTCTCCAGCTCACAGCTATTTTAGTTGTGTCTTCCCTCTCCTCTTAACTATGTATTATGTATTATGCACAAGTTACTGCAATTTCGAGCTGGTGGTACCAAGGTACAAAATTATTCCAAGTTAGCATCAAATTTGCTTCAAAGTCTGAGGTTGTGGAATCAACTAGCAAGATCATCATTTATCAACGTATCACAGATCGCCTGCAATGCTTCTTTCTATCATAATTTCGCAGTAATTTCCTAGCTGAATATTAGTGAATTTAAAACAGCTGAGTTGAGAAGCTATTTATAACTCCACAACGTAGTCAACATGAACAGCTACACAACCATAACAAGCTGAAATCGGCTGGAAGAAGCCAATCAGCAGTTCATAGGGTAAGGTGGTATGACTTACTCATGATTCAGTGGTCAGCGGTCAGGACTAACAACATCTCTGTCGGGAGCACACGTCTGAAAAATATTGCACGTGACTTATAAGTCACTCATGAGCATGAGACTTGATGCAGGGTCCTATGTTGTGTTTCTGCTCCTAAAACAGTTATCCTTGGAAACTTCAAGGAGATAAGTATATTATCGAGGGGCCTATGACAAATTATATATCTAAAGAGCACCATATGATAGAGAAAGTACCATTTAAACATCTTATACATTAGAGATTACCTCTATAACTGTGTAACCATGGCAACAATAGTGCTAATTTTCGCGAATTAATTTGATGATGAGGTAAAAAATTAGTGAGCTAAAAAACAAATAGAAGATTTCATTTGGAATTTCAGACAGAAACAGACCGAGGTTTAAAGAAGTTGTTTGTTTCGAACTCGGCATTATCATATTATGGCTGTATGGGAACATTTAAATGTATGTTTGTCTCTTATGTTGTTTTTTCTCCTTGGCTCTTCCGAATCTCTGCATACTATTTTATTTTAAGGGCTTATCACTTGGAAGGAGCTGGAAACCGAAACCCATCGAAAACTTTTATACTAACGTTGTTTATTCAGGTCGATAAAGCGCATATTGCATACGCGGTTGTCGGTGTATTCTCAGCTATATTCTCATTGGTATCGCTATTTGTTAAGGAAAAGCTTTATATTGGTGAGGCAACTGTCGCAGCCATCGTGGGACTTATAGTAGGACCTCATTGTTTGAACTGGTTCTCTCCAGTAACATGGGGTAACTCAGATTATATTACACTTGAACTATCCAGAATCGTTCTTTGTTTACAGATTTTTGCTGTTGCTGTTGAATTGCCAAAGAAATACATGTTGAAACATTGGGTTTCTGTCTTCATGTTGTTAGTTCCCGTGATGACGTGGGGATGGTTAATTGTCGGATTATTTGTTTACATATTGATACCCGGATTAAACTTCTCAGAAGGTTTGACTGTTGCTGCGTGTATCACTGCTACTGATCCTGTTTTGGCTGCTGCTGTTGTTGGTAAGGGTAAATTTGCTCAAAGAGTCCCCGGTCATTTGAGAAATCTATTATCAGCAGAATCTGGTTGTAATGATGGTATGGCCTTCCCATTTATCTTTTTGGGTGTGAACTTGGTTATCCATGCTGGTAAAGGTGGCGAAATCGTTAAAGACTGGATTTGTGTTACCATTCTATATGAGTGTATTCTCGGCTGTTTGATCGGAGTTGTCATTGGTTATACAGGAAGACACTCCATCAAATATGCGGAAAAGAAAGGACTTATTGATAGAGAGTCGTTCTTGTCCTTTTATGTTGTTTTGGCATTAACATGTGCTGGGTTTGGTGCGATGTTAGGTGTTGATGATTTATTAGTCTCATTCGCAGCAGGTGCAGCCTTTTCTTGGGACGGCTGGTTTGCTAAGAAAACAGAGGAAACACATGTGTCAACTGTCATTGATCTTTTGTTAAACTTGGCATATTTTGTTTATTTTGGTTCAATTATTCCTTGGCCTCAATTTAATAATCATGAATTGGGTACGGATGTTTGGAGATTGGTTATCTTGGCATTTGTTGTATTATTCTTGAGAAGAATTCCAGCTGTCTTGGCTTTGAAACCACTAATTCCGGATATTAAGTCTTGGAGAGAGGCTCTATTTTGTGGTCATTTCGGTCCAATAGGTGTTGGTGCAGTGTTTGCTGCTATTTTGGCAAGGGGGTCTTTGGAAGGTGCTCATACTAAAGATGCCACCCCAACTTCCAGCCTGCCATCCGAAGATGATCCAAACTACCAATTGATTGCCGTCATTTGGCCTATTACAACTTTTCTGATTCTGGCATCAATTCTGGTGCATGGGTCTTCGGTCGCCGTCATCACATTGGGAAAAGAATTACATGCGCTATCAATTCAAAAATCATTCACTACTACTACCACTGGAAATGGCAATTCATCAAATTGGATTTCACGTCTTCCAGATTTGAAAACTGGAGGACGTTCATTCTCTCTACATCGTATTGATACTTCAATTGATGGGCCCCTATCACAAAGTAACACTATAGAAACTACAGGCGTCTTGGCAAGGCCAGCAGGTGGTATGGAAAGACGAAAAAAGAAAGATAAGAAGAAGAATAGGTTATCTGGATTGAGAAAAACTCGCTCAACTATTCAAGATGATGCTCATGAGAAGAGATACATGACTTCCGAACAATTACAACATGAAAAGGAGGCAAAGGCTGCTTCTTTTGCTCTTGGTGGTTCCAAAAATAAACCATCTAGTCATTTACCAGAAGTTAATGAAGAAGGTTATAGAACAAAGACTCCAAAGGTTGGTATCACACCTAGTGCTACGTTCAATCAAGAAGTCGAATTCCCAAGTGATTCCAAGTCATTAGATACAGATGAGAAGGATGACTCTCGTGGAAGTGACTATGAACGTAACAGAGCACCAACAAATGCATATGCTGAAGGTGATAAATTGATCATTGAAGATCAACACGGTGAAGTTTTAGAATCTGCTCATATTGTTGAAGATGCAGAGTCACTGAGACGTCATCAAAGTAATACTTCATCGTTATCAGCAACATCAATTGCTTCCCCTCTAAGAGCTATTCAGAGGTATGCTTCACAACAAGGCCAACCAGAGTCGAAATATATTGCATATAAAGTTAACAATCATTTGATCATTGAAAACGAAGATGGTGAAATCATTAGAAGATATAGAATAAATCACCATGCCTTGAAACCGGACTCACAAAAGCCAAGGTCGAGAAGTTCGACACTTTCAAGAGCTTTAAATGCTGTTGGTATCCGAACCGGTGGGTCAGAACATAAGACACCTGTTGAACATGGTCTAACTCCTGTGATAGCTGAAAGTCCGAATGGAACTGACCAAGGCTATGAGGATGAAGATGCAACTGAAGATGAAGATACAGATGAGGATGATCTTGCCAATGAGGATGACAACGAGACGGAATATGAAAAAGTGAGAAGACTGACTGCATTGGGTGAAGTTGCTGCACCAAGAGATGAGGACGATGAAGAAGAAAAACCAGCAACCTCGTGATTGATCATTGTTAATTCAATTGTGAGTTTTTCAGTTCTCAAGTATACCCCAAATTTTAATTATAGCATTATTTTTTTTAGTTATTCGATTTAGACAGAAAATTCCCTGTAACCTGACCTATAGGGTATAGTATTACAAGACACAAGCGTGTTGTATTATGCTGTGTTTTCTTGAATATTGCTTGTAATGTTCAAAGGTACAAAAAAAATCTTCCCCGCCAGGAGTCGAACCTGGAATCTTCTGGTTTCAGAAGTAACTACTAAATCGTAGCCAGACGCCGTGACCATTGGGCCACGAGGAACAGATTTGAAATTTTTTTATTTTACAGTTCTCTTTGTATTTCCAAAGTGTGTGGAACAGTGTAGATGCACCCCGAGTTCTAGCTTGGCCAAGGAGACGTCTAACTTGGATAAGCTAAGGTCCAGTAAAACCTAGTTCGGTCAATTAGCCATATTGTCATAAATATTTAGTTTATCCATAGCTTTTGTTGCTATTTGTTTTTCAACAACATGAAATTCGTTCTTTTTTTAATCATTCCATCAATTACAAACATCTAGTGAAAAAGATCATAAAATAAACAATGGCGAGACTGTCCCGGAGGGTTATCAGAATAGTTCTTGTCGCCGTGTTTGTGATCGGGATTATCACTTTCTTCTCAGGCTCAAACTCTGAGCAATCAGCTAAATATGGCTCATCATCAAACACGAACATAAGCAAACAAACTGAAAGGGTTGGTTCTAAGAACTCAGGGGCGTTTGAACCTTCTGATGGAACAAATAGTGGTTCTGGATCGATAAATAATGCAAAGATTCAACGTGAAAACGCGACATTTGTCTCTCTTGCTAGAAATGAGGACTTATGGCCAATTGCTGAAGCGATTAGATCGTTTGAGGATCGATTCAACTCTAAGTATCATTACGATTGGGTGTTCTTGAACGATGCTCAATTCACAGAAGAATTTAAAACCGTTATTTCAAGTTTGGTGTCAGGAGAAGCTAAGTTCGGTCATATTTCAGAAGATCATTGGTCATATCCCGAATGGATTGATCAAGACAAAGCTGCTGAAACAAGGGTTAAGATGAAGGATATCATATATGGTTCTAGCGTTTCGTATAGACATATGTGTCGTTATGAATCAGGGTTTTACTACAGACATCCTTTGATGTTGGATTATCAATACTCTTGGAGGGTTGACCCAGCCACTAAGTTACACTGTGATGTCAACTACGATGTTTTCAAATTTATGAGAGAAAACAAAAAAGATTATGGGTTCACTATTTCGATTCGTGAATTCAAGAGTACTATTGAAACGTTGTGGGATACCACGAAAACTTTCTTAAAAGCGAACCCACAGTATATATCAGAGGACAACCTATTGAATTTCATCTCAGAAGACAAAGGTGAGACTTATAACTTATGTCATTTCTGGACTAACTTCGAAGTCAGTAATATGGACTTATGGAGAGGTGAGGCGTATTCTAAGTATTTCGACCATTTAGATCACAGTGGTGGATTCTTCTATGAAAGATGGGGTGATGCGCCAATCCACTCAATTGCTGCTTCATTATTTATTCCTGGTGACCGCGTTCACTTCTTTGAAGATATTGGATATTTCCATGGTCCTTACAACAACTGCCCTATTGATGAGACTTTAAGATCCAAGAATAAATGTGTATGCAATCCAAAAGATGATTTTACCTGGAACGGCTATTCGTGCACCAGACGTTATTACGATGTGAAGGGGCTCAAGAAACCTGCGAACTGGGAAAAACATACATAGTGATATAACAGAATTAGATGTATACACATCTTTTGGAAGAGATGGGATAGATGATTGACACATATGTAGACAATGCATACTCGAAAGCTTAATAGCTAAAATATGCTTGAAATGTAATTTACATTTATAAGGACTAGCATATAACAATTGGTTCAATCTCAAGCTTTGATCACAGAATATTCATGGGTATTGGTGCGATCATTCGAAGACACTGAAGCGCTTTCAAGCTCACCTTGAACCAGCACACTAGTTCCATTGATCTGATCGTTGATATAGTCTATTTTACGATGTTGATACATATCGAACAAGACTATGACCAAGTTACACAAGAGCTGGAAACAAGCCAATCCCAAAGCCATCTTCATTCCCTTTTCATATCTTAGGGCAAGCTTGGTGTTGAAAAGTTTCAATCCAATTGGCGTAGTATCAAAAGCATTGAAAAGGTTCAAACAGCCCAATGTCACAAAGCACAGAGCTGTTTATCTTCTTTGGTTATTTCATTAGTCCATCACACAGCGTTAACTGAGATTGGTATAAGCTAACGATACATTAGAGGAATCAAGATACATGTTAAAGAGAGAAGAGAAGCAAACGACAGGAATGGAGTAGTCGAATTTGAAACTCACTCTCTAAAAAGCAGAACAGTTTATGGTGGGTACGATAAATCAAGCTTGAACTAGGCTTCGTGTTGGACTTTGGTGTTGATCATGAGAAGCATAGCTTCTTTCCGACATTGAATGGTATGATTAAAGCTTGAAGAATCATTCGATTTATCGGTTTTATCGTTTACACCATCATCATGGAGATTATCGTTCACATATTCACCGATCCGATCTTTTTTCGTGTTCAGCTTCCTTAGATATTAGTTGAAACAGGATCAACAACTCCTAAACTCCAAAGTGGTCTGACTTGGAGTGGGACTGGCCATCTTTTTATAGAAAGTAAGCGATAGTCTCCACAGTCACATGAATAATGAGAATAAGATTGGCAGTTCAGCTGGTAAAATGACTGTAATTGTAAACTCAAGTTAAAACTTGGAATGGTATAAATTGTTATCTCCTTATCAATTGAATTGATCCCAGTTATTTAACCGTTTTATCAAACTAAATAAACTAAAAGAAAAATATAAAAGGAAAATAAAAAAAAAAAAAAAAGTGATTCGCAACGACCTTCCATTCACATTCACATTAAAATACATAAAGCTCATCATTGTTCGGATATATAACAACAGAAATTTGTCAATGAACGGGATTTATGGAAAGTAAAGTCTACAACTCCAAATATACATATCAATAACCATGGTGATTGTTGAGAACTTCACAGAGAAAGTGGTCATCATTGGTGCTGGGACATTTGGTCTATCTACTGGTCTCCATCTACTGCGTAAAGGTGCCACGAATGTCACCTTGATAGACCCATACCCTGTGCCATCTCCTCTTTCAGCTGGTAACGATGTGAACAAGATTTTGCAGAGTTCAGCAAACAGACAATTTTACGGTAAACTGGCTCTGGAATCACTGGAAGTTTGGAGAACAGACCCTGTTTTCAAACCTGCATTTCATGAGACTGGTATTGTATATGGTACCACCAAACATATTGATCAATTGGAGAAATCCATTGCGTTCAAGACTGAGAATGGGATTAAAGTGGAGAGAATCAACACTCCTAAGGATTTTATCAAGCATTTCCCTTCCCCAACTGGTGATGCAGATGAAGGAAGATTTGTTAATTGGAAAGGTTATTATGAGCCTGAAAAATCAGGTTGGACGTTTGCAGCTAAAGCACTAGAGCTTAGTTTCAACGAGATCATTAAACTTGGTGGTTCCTTCATTGAAGGTGCAGCCGAGGAGATACTGTTTGATAAGTTAAATGCCGTTGTTGGAGTACGTCTTTTCACAGGTGAGATTATCAAAGCTGACAAGGTTGTGATTGCAGCTGGTGCACAGTCATATAAATTCTTGGACTTCCAGAATCAGCTGTTGGCAAAGTGTTGGACAGTTGGACATATAAAGCTTACTCCAGAGGAAGCTGCAATCTTAAAAGGCACTCCAGTTCTTCTCAGCTATGATCATGGATTTTCCTTCGAGCCTGATGCTAACCATGAGTTGAAATTCTGCAATGAATTTCCGGGTTATATAAATTTGGATTCTAATTCACAATCCATCCCACTTTACAGAAATCAAATTCCAAAAGAGGCTGAAGATTACATGAGAGCATTCTTGAAAGAAGTCTTCCCTCGATTATCTGCAAGACCTTTTGCTGTTTCCAAAATATGTTGGTGTACCGATACTCCTGATCGTAACTTCTTGATTGGTGAGCATCCTGATCATAAAGGGTTAGTACTTGGTACAGGTGATTCCGGCCAAGGCTTCAAGTTCATGCCAATCATTGGTGATTATATTTCTGAAGTTGTCTTGAAAGGTGATGAAGGCCTTGATGAAGAGAAAAGATCCTTATGGAGATGGAGACCTGAAACAGGTAAGGATAGAGATTTATTCGACTTACAATTAAGATCAGGTGGTCATAACACCATTAAAGACTTAAAGAGTGCTGGTGAATGGACTGACGGTACCACTCCCTTGGAAAATCTGACTATATAGAAATTATTTACTTAAAAGTAATGTTTAAATGAGCTTATACAGAAGTGATATTCACTGTACGTATACATCTAATTTTTATATATCTATATGTACTTTGATAAATTGCCCTTTGATAACATGAACATACATGAAACTATTTGTTCAAAGGAATGTTCATAAACATTTCATAAGATGCAGCATAATGGCCCAAGGCACCCAGCAGCACGAAAATGTGCCAGATGTTATGTGAGTTAAAAATATAATCAATCCACCACATAGACCAGAAAGAGTCGCTATTCTCTGTTAACGTTGGCTTTTCCTTGAAATAAGATCCAATGTTATTAATCACCTTGTCAGTAAGAAGATCCTCTTCTGAAGGCTGTTCAACATCAAGCACGACATCTGTTCTGAATCTTTCAGGAACAAGACTTCCGTAAAATACCACGCCAATTAAATACCATATCACGGATCTCAAAATAGGGAAATAAAACTTCAAAGCATGTAACAGACCCTTGTGGAAAGCTAGAATAGTAAATGCCAAAAGACCCATACCAGATAAAGCGATATAAAATGCGATTCTGAAAGGTTTGTTCTCAGCACGATGGAAGTTTGAGGACCAATTTAAAAAGAATCCTAATATACCACATGTCAAAGAAAATATTATAAACCCGCTTCTTAAACGTGGGAAATAATAGAGTGCAGAATACTCAGTTGTAACAACAGCTGCTGTAACCAATACAGTAATTCCCGTATAATCGATGCATGCAAACTTCTTTCTCATATAATAGTTTGAAGTTCCACTGAACGCATGCCAAAAACTAGAAGATATGAGGCATTTCACACTTGCTGCTAGGTATAAGTAAATTATTAGGTTATCATTAAACGTGCTTCTGTGATAAAGGTCGCTTTGAGGGTACATGAAGATAGCAATATATATCATCACAAAAGCACCTAATAAATGAGTCCAAATGTTACCTGTCTCATTGTGGCATTCAAAGATACTTTTTAAAGCGTGAAGATGGTTGTTCTTGAACCGGTAACCATTAACGATGAATTGATTCTCTCTCCAAGGAAATGGAAGTTCATAATAATGCAACAATCTTGAATCTCCTTCAATGAGACAATGCTCATAGTTATAGAACTTTATCTGGAAGTTTCTTATTGATTCCTCCACGGTGGTAGATTCCGAGTTTCCTTTGAAAAGCGTGTTGAATTGGTTGATCTTAGCATCTAAGAAATGTAGAGTAGCCAACACTTTCTCATGAAAACCTAGATCCATAGTGTCATCAAGAGATGATAATAAGTCTTCATAATGTTTATCCAAGATGGTATTGAAGCTCTCTAGGTTAACCTTGTTTGAGAACGTTGAGTTTTTAATCGTTATCAGGGTATCATAAAGATTTTGAAGCACTGCGAAGGAATCTTCATCCAGTTGGTTTTTGGAAAGGGGTTCTGCTTTGAATAAGCTTTCAATTTGATCAAGCTTAGTTTCAATAGACTCAATGAATTCATCCAGGGAGCGAAGATAGTCCTTATGTAAAGAATTATTGCGAACGATATTGTTTATAGTTGATGACACAGAATATGCCTCTCTCAGAAGCCTTGTATCTTCATTGGTATCCCTTGTATTGCGGCTCTCAAGCGACGGAGCATTTGACCCGGTATTGACCATTTACAATAGAACAATAGAACAAAGACCAAGTTTGTATATCGTAAAAACTTAGAAGAAGGAGAGAATAAATTTTTTGTTGGGTATCATAAGTTGGAATCAACTGTACCGATGTCCTTAAAAGATCAAAAACATCCGGGGCTCGAAACCAAAAAGTGCAGTTATGAGCACAGTCGGGTATGGATGGCTCTGAATAAAACTCACCATTTTTTTAAAATTTGTAAAATCCGATGTAGTGTAACGGCTAGCACGGTTCGCTTTCACCGAGCAGACCGGGGTTCGACTCCCCGCATCGGAAATTTTTGTGTTTGAATTTTATCACAATCACTATATAAATTTTTACGTTTGAAGCTTTTATTGTACCATCACTATCCTCCTAAGGGATACAAGAGTCACATCTACAAGTGGTACGCTTCTCATCAACTCATACTATCCTTATAAATAAAAACAAACAAGATACTGTACACTAGTTTAAAATTAAACTGATGATTTATAATATTCGCACTAGTCGTATAAAAAAATACTTTAACCTGTCTCTGGATAAAAAAAAGTGTGTAGATAATCAAAAGTCACTTGGATATTTTAATTGGAAACTAACTGCATAGCTGATTTTGAGGAAAACCAGAGTTCTAAGTCAAAGACACAACAAATCTTGATGGAGACGGACAGAGCATCGGTGAGGAGTCCACCATTTCAAGGACTTTTCCCTAAAATTTCAAGACTCATAACGTCTGCTCCTCCCCATCAACACGAAAATGACATCGAACTGACAGATTCCTCTGATCTATGTTCCGTATCCAGTGCTGAAATAAGGCAGAAGCTACACTCGTTGCCCCCTTCAGAGTGGGAGAACAAGAACAACGCAAAGTTTTTCTACTCAAATTTGTTTGGTAAAGATCTCGAGGATCAGAATTTGTCAGACTTTGCAAAATATGACAGAATGGTGAAACAAGAGGCAGATATAGAAGCTAAGACTAAAAGGATATTAGCAGATCTTCAAAGTCACGAGCTGAAAGTGAATGTTGACCTGGAAAAACGATTCGATGCTGGAAAAGAAGTGGAAAAGAGTATTCTGCGACCAAATCCGTTTTGGAAAGATAGATTGAAACATTACAGACCTTCTCAATATCCTCATAGCTTCCATGATTTACACAATGACGTTAGTTCTACCGGGAATAAGACAGAGGTGATTGACTTGACAAAAGAAGACCTAGGAGGGTCAGGTGATAGTCGAGGTGATTGGGATTTCGGTGAGCATAAACAACAGAAGTATCATTTGCAAAGAAAGCTTGTCAAGCAGCAGATCCAGATGATTGCTCTTGGAGGCACCCTGGGAGTCGGGTTGTTCTTGAATAGTGGGAAAGCCTTCTCTATAGGAGGACCATTAGGTTGTTTTTTGGGTTTTTTGATCTCTGGTTCTATTGTTTTAGCCACGATGTTATCATTTGCTGAAATGTCTACTCTTATACCCACAACGTCTAGTATTTCAGGTCTGGCATCACGTTTTGTTGAGGATGCTTTTGGTTTTGCTCTTGGATGGTGCTATTGGTTATCGTTCGCTTTTGCTATGCCTAGTGAAATATGTGCAGGTACTATCATGTTGAGCTACTATTCCAACTTGAATGTGCCTAGTGCATCGACAGCTGGATTTGTTGCATTATTCCTAGGCTCTATTGTGTCGATAAATCTTTTTGATATTAGATTATATGGGAATGTGGAATATGGGATAAGTCTTTTCAAAGTTTTGGTCGTTACTGCATTAATCATTACAATGATAGTGATTAATGTGAAAGAGCATTATGGATTCAAATATTGGTCGCCTTCAGAATCAACCAGCTGGGCCACATATGGTCCTTTTAGACCTACCTTTGACTTGAATGATGTGGGGACAGGTTCGGAAGGAGGCATTGGTGGCGCATTAGGGAGACTCCTGGGAACACTCTCTTCAGTTTTGATCTCTTCTTATGCTTATACAGGAAGTGAAATTGGTTTTGTTGCTTCTATGGAATGCAAAAATCCTAGAAAAGCTTTACCATCTGTAACCAAAAGAGTTTTTGGGAGAGTTATCATTCTCTATTTACTTTCAATTTTTGTTGTCGGACTTAACATGTACTCTGGTGATCCAAGGCTATTGAGATACTATACACCAGTACACGACACCAGGGTTTTACCCGAAAGTTATCTACACTATGTGAAAACTGAATGCTCTAACTCTAGATCCATAGGGTTCTCCAATGGGAATCAGAGTCCGTGGATAATAGCACTACAAAGCTCTGGTTATTGTACTTTCTCATCAGCCTTGAACGTTATATTTGTTATTTTTGCTGTTTCTGCGGGATCTTCTCATCTTTATGTGTCAAGTAGAACACTGTATTCTATGGCAACTCAAGGAAAGGCATTTCCTATTTTTGCCACTTGTTCGAGAGCTGGAGTTCCTTATGTTGCAGTCTTGTTTTCCGGCTCTATTGGGCTTCTCGGGTTTCTCTCTGTCAATAACTCTTCGATGACAGTATTTCAAGACTTTGCGAACATCTCCTCGGGTACTGCAATGCTTATGTGGTCAGGCATGTGTTTATCATTTCTTCGGTTCTACTATGGTCTAAAACTGAGACCAGACATCATTGCCAGAAGCGATCCATTATATCCTTATAGATCTCCACTACAACCCTTTTTGGCAGTATATGGCCTTTGTGGTTCTTTAATGATAGTTTTCTTCATGGGATTTGATGTCTTTTTGAAGCATTTCTGGGATGTTAAGACGTTCTTTACTTCATATGGAGGAGTATTTGTGTTTGCTATATGTTATATAGGCTACAAGGTCTCTAGAAGCTCAAAGATCCATAGACTTGATCAACTGGATCTTGATTCTGGCAGAAGGGAAATGGACAGAATAATTTGGGACGAAGATAAGAACTACATCAGTTCAGTCAAGGAAATAGTCAAAAAATGCATTGGATGGTTAGCATAAAGAGACATGTGTTATTAGGTAATTTAATGAATTAATGGGAATAGAAAATGGATTCATTTCTTGTAGATGCCAAACTTAGTTTCAATCAATTCTAGAAGCCTTGGGAATATAATGTCAGAGGTCTCGCCTTCGACCGAGTGAAATACCCCAAGTTGTTTGTAAAACTCCTTCACTGGATTGATGGTCTCATTATAAGCATCTAATCTTCTTTGAAAAACTTCAGCATTGTCATCTGGTCTTTTGGCAAGTTTTTCACCTGTCACATCGTCCAGCCCCGGGACATTTGGAGGATTATATTGTAAGTTGTAGATTCTGCCAGATGGAACATGTACCCATCTATTCTCTATCCTTTCCAAAATAACACTTTCAGGAACTTTCAATTCCACTACAAGATTTAAATCAGATTGACTCTCCGCCAAATCTGCTTGTAGTATCTGTGCTTGAGGTAAAGTTCTTGGAAATCCGTCCAATAACCAAGATGAATGGTTGTTAAGCAATCTCCGAGCCTTCAACTCTTGGATGACAATGTCGCTGATTGTCTGATCAGGCAAAAGTCCACCTTTTGAGATGATCTCGCTTGACAATTGACCAATTTGAGTCTTCTGTTGAATTTCTTGTCTCAGTAAATCGCCAGAACTTATTGGTAATAAACCGGTGTAATACTTCAAGAGTTTCGAACTTTGTGTACCTTTTCCGGATCCTGGAGCTCCCAGAAGAAGCAATCGCAGTGGTCTCAAAGGAAGAGACATAGCTAATTACTACTTGATATGATATATTAAATATAAATATATTTAATGAGAATATTCAGCTTGGGTGATTATATATTTTTTGTGGGGTTTATTTATAACCCTCTCGGTCGACAACGATAAAAATTAATATTACGACTAGTTATAGTAGCTGCATGTGGTATGAATAATTAATATTAACTTGAGTATGTATTATATTAGATTGATACTATGAAAGTAACCATAATTGATGTGTTAGTTAGCTATATATTTAGGGTACTTTGAAGCTTTATCACGTGATCCATGAAATGTAACGTTATGTAATTTTAGATCTATTAAATTTTGTTTCCATACTAAATAAACTAGAAAAAGGGTAGAGGCAAAAACTTTGGTTATTTAGCGATCTCCAATAACTGTGATGTCTGTGAAAGAGTATTTGAAAGCAGCAAAACAGGCTCTTCTTGATGATAATCCAGATTATTGTGTGCAATTGGCATTAGATGCTCTTGAGATCGAACCAAAGAACTACTTTGCATACGTGTTTCTGGGTAAAGCATATCATCTTCGCAAAGAAGCACGTAGCGCTAAAACGTCTTACGAAAGGGCTATAGACATTGATCGAGACTCTCCAATTGCCTGGAAAGGTCTTCTTCTCCTGCTGAAAACTAACAGCGACTATGAATCATTTTTCAAATTTGCTGGTGACTATGCTTCTTACTTGATTGAAAAACAGGAACCTTTGGCTGACTTCTTGAAGGATATTAGACTGTATTTGAAGAAATACGATACAAGCGAGGTGAAGGAAGCATATTTGAAAGCTCTCTTGCCGGAGAATAAATTAGGAGAAGTTACAAGAGGTATTATTGAACCACCTGAGAAGGTCATGAATGACTATCTCAAGTTAATAGCAAGAAGGGAACAAGACGAGGTCTCCAGAAATGTGTCACGTGAACGTATGAAAAGCACAAACTCTACAAAAACAGATGCAATCGCCTGGGAGAGTTACAAGGATTCTGTTGTCCCACATCTGTATGAGGAGTTGATCAACATTCTGGATGATGATGAACAAAGAAGAAAAGCTGAAGAGGAATACCTAAAATATAGAACAAAAGTCCTCAAAGTTGCCCCGAAGCACAAGAAAGCTATATTGTTCTATTCTCTTAGAGACTGGATAGAAGGATTGATTCTTGTTAAACATACATCATATTTAGCTTGGTCTACTTATTTTGATTATATTGATGTTGAGGACTTGAACCTGCTGAATTCTGATGTTTTAAAAGACTTCTTGAAACTTTTCCCCTCTGAACCATTAGCTCAAGTCGTTCATGCATTTGTATTATCCGAACTATCAGATCACAACATCAAACTTGATTCCAAAAAAAAGACCCCCTTGAGCTCGTCTCAAACCGGAGAATCTTTATCAACTGAAGAGGAAAAACTACTGGGTATAGAAAATGACGACTTGCGTGTTTCCCCAGAGGAAATCCTGATCTTAATGACCCAAGCTTTTGAATCTTGCAAAACTAGTTTACTAGCACATCGAATCATTTTGTCCTATAGCATATATTTAAAACAGTTTAGCGAATCATTGCCTCTATGTCAAAGTGGTATACAGCTACTAGCACAATCTACAAGAAATACGGGCTTTGCATTTCCATTCGCCAAACAAGACATTCTGGTCAATTATGGTACTATTTTATCCAACCACGAAGCTCCAAAGAATTTTAGAAGGGCTCTAGAACTATTCGATACTGTGCTTGTGGAATCCCCACAAAATGTCAAGGCCAGGGTAGGTAAGGGCTTGATTCTTGCTGAGAAAGGTGAATTAGAAAATGCAGAACATATACTTAAAGATATCGTTGAGAAATTTCCAAATAATACTGAAGCTCTCATGGAGCTTTCATGGGTTGAAGTTAGATTGAAACAATATTTAAAAGGTAGAGAAGGTTTGCTCAAGGCATTAAGCTCTTTAGAAGGAAATAGTTTGTATGTGACAGAAAAAAGAGCTTCAGTTCAATGGAGAATTTCACAAAGTTACATATTGGAAGGTTTTATTGACGAAGCATATGGTCATTTAGTCGATTCTTTAAGAAACTTCAAAAATTATGCACCATCTTATACCAGTTTGGGTGAAATCTACAGCAAGCATTATGATGATGAAACAAGAGCTACAAAATGTTTTCTGAAAGCATTCGAAATAGATCCCTCTGAGATCACTGCAGCTTGGTACTTGGTATCGCGGTTTGCTGAAAATGAGGATTGGAAGCGTGCTGAGGCATTCTGCCTAAAGCTTATTGATTCAGAGAATGGTAGACGTCGTTTGGGAACTGATAGCTGGCCATATAGGGTATTAGGATCAGCTGCTATTGAATCCCAAGACGAGCCAAACGCGATCAAGTGGTTCCAAAATTCTATTCGTATTAATGCTGACGATGTGGAATCCTGGGTAGGTTTAGGTGAAGCATATGTTGGATGTGGTAGATTGGAGTCAGCTGTAAAAGTTTTCAAAAAAGCACTTGTATTGAGACCAGGCCATTGGGTCGCTAGATACCTATTAGGTGTTGCACTGTCTCAAATTGGTGAATTTGAAGAAGCAATTGAAATCCTGAATAATGTTCTATTAGATAGACCTGAAGAACAAAGTATTATCTCTGGTTTATTTGATGCTTTATTGGAGTACTCCAACTCTTTGATATTGGGTGGGTTTTATGGTAAGGCTGTAAACTTAGCGTTAGAAACTATCAAGGTTCTTGAAAAGGGTGACAAGAAGTCCATGAATTTTTGGAAGGCTACATCAGGTTGCATTGCCATATTTCTTCAAATACAATTCAGAATTGATCAACTGCCTTATGAGAGAGTATTGTCTTTCATCAGAGAAACCGAAGTTCAAATCAATGAATCATTAATTAAAGCATACATTGAATCAAAGAAATACGTTAACCTTACGTCTTTATTATTGGTGTATGCTAACGAAGCTGCTTTATCATTGAATCCAACCGCAAGAGCCTTGCGTTCTTCAACTTTTTACAATCTGGGTCTTTCTCAACTTATTGCATATTTAAAAACCAGTGATGAAACATATAGAGATTCTGCTATTGAATCAATGAAGCAAGCTATAAAACTGCAAAGTAACTATGCGGACCCTTGGATTGCTCTAGGTGTTGCATCGATTTCAGTTAATTCTCGTGTGGCACAACATTGTTTGATAAAGGCTATCTCTATTGACCCAAAGAATGTTGAAATCTGGTCCAACTTGGCATTATTATACCTCAGACATGGTGACTCCTCATTGGCAACAGAAGCATATATGAGAGGTCAAAGTTTAGCACCATCTGAACCAATCTCATGGCTTGGACATGCTTTGGCTAATGAAGCAGAAGGAAACTTGGAAGAAGCTTCAAATTTGTTTACTCATGCGTTTGTTCTTTCTAATGGCAAATCACCAGCTGCTCAACTGGCTTATGCTGTTAGTGTTTGTTTGAAACGGATTGGAAATTCCGATGATGTTCAAGATATTGATGCTTTGCAAGAATTATCCACCGCTACTTATGGTATTTTACAATATTTGAAGCATTATCCAACTGACACGTATGGATTGTCGATTACATGTTTGATCTTGGAAAGGTTAAATGATTATGAAATGGGTCAAGAATTTTCAATAAGATTAATAGATCTTCTCGAATCAGCTTATGAGGAGACTGAAGACCATACCCTATTGTCTAGTTTTGCAAGGATCAAGGCGCAACATGCCAGATTTTATCTGGGTTTAAAGAAATATGAAGAAGCCATTGAAGCATCGCTTGAAGTGTTGGAATTAACGGAAGATGAAAAAATTATTGTATCTTGTCGGACTGTACTAGGTCTTTCCTATTTCTTCCTTGATAAGTTTGATGACTCGTTAGAGGAATTTAAAGAAATATTGAGTCTATCTGGTGATGCCAAAAGGTTAGTTGTCTTAATTGCTCAAGTGCTATACGTTTATGATACAGAGGAGACAAGACAAGCTGCTCTGGACCAACTATTCAACAATATCGAAGAACACGGTACCTCGTTGCTTGTTACATTGGCTATTGGTGCTATATCTGTCATTGAAAATCTGGAAGATTACCTTGTTATTATCAAGAGTGAACTTGAGGCCTTGCCATTGAATGAATTGATTGGGGATCGTTTTCAAAATGTGCCATATCTATTGGCGCAAATCAACAAAAATTTAAATCAGAACGAGCAACAAGTGTGGCAAAGATCGGCATTCTATTTTCCTAATGATGTTCGTATCTGGAAGAATTTGGACGATAACATTGCATTGAAGATAGCAGCTCAAGGAAAGGTAACAGCACAAGAACTAAGCGATGCTTATATCACAACTGGCCAGCTAGAGGATGTCCAAAGAAGCGTATTCTTTGCGCCATGGAACATCAGCAGCCAAAATTGTCTAGAAGCATTGTTAAATTAATGATGACATAGTTGTACGTGTAGATTTATGAGAATATAATTGATTAAGGTTATATGTTTTAACTAAACAGCAGGGGAATGATCATTGGCCAGTAGTTCATTGGCCAGTAGTTGATGGGAAGAATATAGAGAAACGGAATTAAAATACATCTCAATGTAAACTGACTATCACAATAGTTTATTGGTTTACATCAATTTAGTCTACCCTAAATAGCACCTTCAAAGAAAACAGATCACTTGGACCATCAAGCACGGAAAAATCATCGTGATCATAGTCTTTTGAGTGAGAAAAATCAATCAGATAAATC
>JAJLXD010000035.1:69697-107687 GCA_030571115.1 Wickerhamomyces sp. yHMH617 | reverse complement strand
AAACATAATAAAAATTTAAACTAAATTAAAACAATTGAACTCATTTTAAAATCAACTAATACAGTTTGTTTACCTTTTGGTTTCAGGTTTCTTTAAAGACTCATTATTGCTACTTTTTCTTCTGCAAAAATATTCAAGTCTTTTGTCGTTACAACTTTACCAAATCTGAATATTTTTTTTTGTTTTTGTTACACATCTAATATCTTTTTACCCCCAGTTTTTTTTTAACCCTGAAATACTTCATATTACAAATGAGTTCTATTACTTCCACTGTTCAGTCAACAGACACACTCATGCATGATAATAGTGATATTGAAACAGACCAGAATATTACTCATACTGGGAAACCAAGGAAACAAACAACCAAGAACTCAGATAAACCAGAGCTTCCTAGACCTTATAAGTGTCCTATTTGTGACAAAGCGTTTCATAGACTTGAACACCAAACAAGACATATAAGGACACATACAGGTGAAAAACCTCATTCTTGTACTTTTCCTGGATGTTTCAAAAAGTTTTCAAGATCTGATGAGTTAACAAGACACTCCAGAATTCATAATAATCCTAACTCAAGAAGAAGACCATATAACTCTAAGAAGAATAAAGTTCAAATAACGCCAGATTCTACACCAAACACAGAATCTATTAATGAGAATACGAAAGATACCTCCCCTGAGTCTACCACTACTTCAGTGACGTCCCATCCTGTGAAAGAAGGTGTTATTAAGGACGAACGTATAGAAGATAAAACTAATAATGGATTTTCAGCTCAAAATTCACCTCCAAAGTCATCTGAGTTTAAACCAAACTTAGTTGTTTCAGCTCATAGTTCATCGGTGTTTGATATAAATATTTTAGCAAAAGCTGCTGCTTTAGAATTGGAGAAAGAACAAAATTTACAACAAGTGAAATCTTTACCATCACTGACATCGTACTTTGACAATCAACAACAACAACAACAACTACAACAACAACAACAACAGCAGCAGCAGCAGCAGCAACAACAACAACAAAACCTGCAGAACCAACACCAAAGTTCAGCAAATCCATCCACCAACTCATCTCCATCCTCTGGGTCTTCTGGTTTCAGACTTCATCCGCCAGTATTAAGAAAAACATCATCTTCTACCACATCACCAACTTTGAACCATACACACCTTCACCATCCTCATCCTTTCAACTCATTATCATCGTTACAAAGAATGACTCCTTTGCGTGTGAGCTCTCCAACTAATTCAATAGGCTCAGCTACAACATCTAATGCTAGAGGTGGATTAGCAAGCATAGGGAAAACAAAATCTAATGTTTCATTATCTTCTCTGAATGACAATTTGGAAGATGATAGTTATTATAATCATGATCGGTTTAAAAAATCAAGACCTAATTCACCATCAATTCCAACATCTCCGACTATTCAATCAAGCACATCTTTTGCCTCACTACCTAATTCTAATTCCAATTCATATACAAATTTACATTCTGCACTTCACCATTCACTGGGTATGACTTCATACAACAATAATTTCCCACAACAAGTGAAATTCAACCTACTAGGGAAAACACCGGAAGCTACTCCATTACAAACACCTACTGTCTCACCAAGACTTCAGCCAAAGTCGCTCGCTTCTACAGATGAGCTCCCACCGTTAAGAAGTCTTTCACTAAATTTCCCAGTGGACTTGAGTCATCAGCATCAGCATCAACACCAACACCAACACCAACAATTACAGGCACAACAGGTACAGCAGCAACACTCCACAGTACAATTCCATCTTCAACCTTCACAGAACGCTTCCAATGAAGACGAATGATATATATATATATATATATATATGTATATATATTGAATACAAATTTACAATTTGAAAAAGAATTCATTATTATAAATCCTTTAAATTTTTTTATTTTTAGTGTTTTGTAGATAATTGAAAAAAAATGAATAATTCCTAAGTTTTTACTTCATCTATATTCAAATTCACATTAAAACACAGAAAAAAATGTCAAAAGAATACTTTGAATACTCCAAAGTTGATCCAAATTCAGTACATGACTCGATAATACGATGCCCATTCTCGAAATGCCATGCCAGAATATTGAAACCATCAAAAGATCATATAATCGACTCATTATCAGTGAAATCTATAGAATTTCTAAACCCTTCAGAATCAACTCCGAAAGAGAATAACGGTCAGTTTTTACAGATAAATGATGTTTGGGACTTTGATAACATTGCTGTATCAAGGGAATTTGAGAGCCACGATGACGAGAAGTATATTGAAAGATTGCTTGTGTGTGCTGATTGTGAACGAGGCCCTCTAGGTTTTGCTAGATTTGATGAAGGTGAAACGTCAAAAGATGTTAAACTATTGAGATATTACCTACATTTGAATAGTGTTGTTTATGAATAATGTAAATTCATGAGATACCATAAATATTATGAGAGACATAGATATCATAAAGACATTTTATTCTAAATCTTTTAAAGGGTTGATACGATTCTCTGTGACGTATAGCTTATCACCAACAGAAACTTTATAACCTGAATCCATTTGAATAGCGTATTGTCCAAAAAAGATATTAGAAGGAGAAGCCATATCGATTCTTCTATATTTTCTCAATGTTTTAGAAACAATATTAGATTTATCAAATTCACCTTTGTCTAATATAACATTTGCAATAGAACATCTAGGAACTCTATGAGCAGTGGTCCAATCATGATAACAACCACCATCATCTTGTGTCTTGATTTTCAAACGGAACCATTCATCTGGATTGATATCTTTTGGTGTATCTTCCAATACAATATTTGGTCTGAATTGTACTGGCTCAACTCTTCTGTCATTACCTTTGACTTTAGCCAAATAATGATTCAATTCATCAATAGCAGACTGTAAAAGAATATGAATTGGAAAATAATCATGGAATTGTGAGGTTCTCATTTCCTTTAAGCCTTCTGGATGATAAACTTTGACTAATTTCCCTTGAATTGTGTATAGTAAAGTGATACCTGGTTTATCAGCTAAATTCATAGATTCTATGAAATCTTGAGGCAAGGCTTTACCTATGTTGAATGATTCAAATTTAACACCCCAAAGATTTGTCTGTTTGGATTCATCATCAACAAGATTTTTGTTTATATATTCATCGGATACTTCACAAGGTAATCTGAAGCTAGAATATTCTTTATCATCAGTATTTTTCAAAGGATATGTAAATTCAAACCAATTTTCTTCGAGATTATAAGAGATCTTGACAAGACTCAATCTTGGACAGTTTCTCAACGTTATACATTCATATTGCGAGTTGGAGTCACTCCAAAAGGCAATCATATATTGTCGATCATGCTTGAGTCCAATTTCATCAATTTCCCAACTTTTGACACTCAAATAAGAGACTGACTTGATTGGATGAACTTGAATATCGCTAACTGTTCCTGTGTACCGTTTTCTATGGAAGGTTAAAAGAGCTATAACTTTGAAACGAAAATTGATCAGTTGTAGCACAGTTTCATTCAAAGGTGTGGGCTTTGAGAGATCTATGTTCAATGCTTTGATAGTGATAATCTGTGGCAGAAAGAGGAACACAGAAACGACAACAAACAGTGACAAAAGTGTGGTAATCATAGTGTTTTTTTTCTTTTTTTTTTTTTTGAACTTCAGTAGTGCAATTGATTCAATATTTAATGTTCTTGATTGGTTGATACTTCTATTTATATAATTAACTTCAAATTAAATGATAACTATTCTCTGTTTAAATATTCTGTGAGGTATAAATTTATAAGTTGTTGTAATTTATTATTATTCTTTCTTTCCTTATATTTATAATCAAAATCGATTTAATTTAGCTTATCAAATCTTTGACGAAATTGGTAATTTTTTCCCTTAATTATAAAATTATTAATCTAACTTTTAGTCACAAGACCATTTTAAGTAGTAAAAAGTAGTAAAAAGTAGTAAAAAGTAGTAATTGTTTTATTTTGGAAATAAAATAATATATTCATTCAACTGAATATTTTGAAATTTGAGTTTTTATATAAAATTAAACAAATATTTACCTAACAATTGAAAACAATAAACTAACATTATTAAATAAATAAATAAATAAATAAATGATTTTATTATGATTTATGATTTATATATAATAAAATCATTATCATCTTTTTAAAATATAAATTAAAATCACATGCCAATTAAAAAGAAAAATAAATCACAGTGCTGCTTAACCAAAAACCAAACAAATTAATCAGTGTAATTTTAATAAAAATCTCCAGTTTTTTTTTGAAAGAATTACATATTTTTATAAAAACAGAGAAACTAATAAAAGTAAAAAAAAAAAAATATTCCTCAGAAAATGCCTACAGACAGTCACAGAAGTCGCCACTCAGGCACACGCTCGCGCTCACATTCACGAACAAGACGTCCTCCATTGGCCAGGAACAGCTCCTCTACTCAGACCATCAATCTATATGCTGGTAGTCAAACTCGAAAAAACTCAACTAGTTATAAATCCGATGAAGAAGGTGATTTAGCAAGTGACAACCATGACTATGAAATACCTGTGATTGCATCTTCATTAGACAATACACTGCCACAGGAATACTTTAAGCAGGATCTTTTACAGATCATTAAAAACTTGAGGATCTCCAAATGGCACAAACTTCCAATATCAGTCTCTAATGACATCCAAGTTAAGAGAATCTCTGGTGCTTTGACTAATTCAGTCTATAAGATTGACGCTCCCTCTGTTGTTATTTTGAAAAATAACGACTTACATCACATCGTTTTCCCTCCTTTGTTACTAAGAGTATATGGTCCTAACGTCGAGTCCATTATCGATAGAAATTATGAATTGAAAGTTTTGGTTAGATTATCAAAAAATAATATTGGTGCAAGATTACTAGGTATCTTTAATAATGGTCGACTTGAACAGTTTTTGGAAGATGCTATAACGTTAACTAAGCGTGATATCATGAACTTAAAGACAAGTGCTAGAATCGCAAGAAGAATGAAAGAATTACATACGGGTATCCCATTGACTTCAAAAGAAAGAGAACAAGGTCCATCTTCTTTGAAAACCATTCATAACTGGTTTGCACAACTTGAAGAATGGATCGCTACAGGTAAACTGAATAAATTGGATCAAGATGATGTCTTTAAAACCTCTCTTGAAGTATTGAAAAAAGCTGCTGCTAAGTACGAAGATTGGATAAGAGCCAAATATGAAAATATCAATAGAGATTTGGTGTTTTGTCATAACGATACCCAGTATGGTAATTTATTATTTTCAACATCTCCCCAACTAAATGTCAACCCATCAAGTTTTCATGATCAGATCCCTTCATCATCAAATGTCCCATATTCGTCGTCTTCATCTCTTGCTACAAGTCTTTCCAATCTCTCCTTGCAGAATTTATCCGTACAAATAAACCCAACTCTTCAAGAGAAGAAACAAGATCAAAAATTGGTGGTCATTGATTTCGAATACTCTGGACCAAATATACCAGCGTATGACATCTCAAATCATTTCTGTGAGTGGATGCATGATTATACTCATCCTACAAAATCTTACGCCATTAATAAAGATGATTATCCTTCCATTGATGAACAATTGAATCTGATCTATTCATATGTTTTATTTCCTAGCCGTTTAGAGGACTCTATCAACCTTGAGAGATTAGAAAAACAAGCCAAAACACTATATAATGAAATAATCAATTGGAGACCTTGTGTGTCGTTATTCTGGGCACTTTGGGCTATTTTACAAAATGGACCAGACATCATTAATCAAACAGAGATCATCAAAGAAGGTCCAAATGGTGAACATTATAAGATTATCGAAGGCGATGATAATATCTCTGAAGAAAGTGATGAAGAAGTTGTGATTGAGGAGCATGAAAGTAGTGTTGATGATTTTGAGTATTTGAAATACGCTAAAGATAAATTAGATGTATTTTGGGCTGATATGATCCAATTGGGAATCATTGACGAAGAAGATCAAAAGAAGTTGAAAAATTTGGATAGCTTGAAATACTTGAATGCTAAATATTTCAACGTCTAATATTCAGAAATAAATATCATTCACTACTTAGTATTTAACTGCATATTTTATACACAATCCTTTGACTGGAGTTCTTTAGAACTTAGACTTTTGTGTACATTGTGATATGTAACTGAGTATAAATAATATGATTAGAATCGAACAATAAAGAGATAACTAACGATGTATGTACCTATATAAAAAATGTGTACTTCTTATCAAAGTGTGTTGTTCTATTTTTTTTTGTTCTTCAACTTTGAATAAAAGATGTATGATAATAATATTTAAGATGCTCAATTCAATATAACAACATTTTTCTTGGATCTTCGATCAATTCTTTAACTGTTTTCAAGAAAGTAACTGCTTCTCTACCATCCAACATTCTGTGATCATAAGTCAAAGCTAGGTACATCATTGGTCTTGAGACAACTTGACCATTGACAACAACAGCTCTTTCTTTAACACCATGAAGACCCAAGACAGCAGTTTGTGGTAAATTTATAATTGGAGTACCATATAATGAACCAAAAACACCACCATTGGAAATGGTGAATGTACCACCAGCCATATCTTCTAAAGTTAATTTACCATCACGGGCTTTCTTACCTAATGATGAGATTTCTTGTTCAATATCTAGAACAGAAAGGGATTCAGCATTTCTAACAACAGGGGTAACTAAACCTTTTGGAGTAGCAACGGCAACAGAGATGTCAACGTAATCTCTGTAAACTAATTGGTCACCTTCAATGGCACCGTTAACGGCTGGAAGATCTTTAATAGCTAATGTAGCAGCTTTTGCGAATAGACCCATGAAACCAAATTTGATATCTTTTTTCTTGATGATTTCGTCTTTGTATAGTTTTCTCAACTCTAAAAGAGATGACATATCAACTTCATTAAATGTTGTTAAAGATGCAGCAGTGTTTTGAGATTCTTTTAATCTTTCAGCAATTCTTTGACGCATACGGTTCATCTTAACACGAGATTCTGTTCTTGCAAATGGAGTAGCTGATGATGAGGATGGAGTTGGAGCTGATTCTTTCTTTGGAGCAGCTTCTTTCTTTGGAGCTTCTTTCTTTGGGGCTGGAGCTTCTTTTTTTGGTTCTTCCTTAGTTGGGGTTGGAGTAGGAGCAGAAGTCTCTTTTTTTGGTTCTGGTTCTGCTTTGGCTGCTGGTGGGGCAGCTTCTTCCTTTGGAGCTGCAGCGCCTTCAGCTGGAGCATCACCTTTTTGGATTTTAATCAAATCTTGACCAACTTCAACAGTGTCTTCTGGGTTGGCCAAAAATTCAGTAACGGTACCAGAGAATGGTGCGTTAACTTCAACATCAATTTTATCGGTTTCAATGGTTGCGATCAATTGATCGGATTCGACAAAATCACCAACAGCAACGTTAAATTCTCTTAAAGTACCTTCAGTCAAGGATTCGGCCATATCTGGAACTTTGACGACAGTAGAGTTCAAACGAACAAACTGCAGAGGATGGTATGGTTTGACTGAGGATTTGATGGTGTTTGAGGATTTTAATAGGGATGCAGATCTTGTGGAGACCATTGAGATAGTTCTTGAAGATGCTTTGATAGCATTAACAGAAGGCAGTCTTCTGGCTAAGACACGGAGGTTTCTTGACGAATACATTTTCTTTTGTTGTTAAGTTTGCTGTAAAGACAGAAAGAAAATATGGAAAGAGGATTCAATTATTAAAAAAGAGCTTTCTTTCCTTGAACGTGGAGTTAAAGAGAGTTTTTCTACTACTAAAAAAAAAAAAAAAAAGACTTGTATGGAACTTAAGTGAATATCGATCGATGCCTTTGATTTTTTTTTAATTTATTCGGAGGTTTGACCGGGGGCAATTTTCTCAATATTTCTCAATCAACTTTTAAAATATTAAAGAAAGCGGGAAACATTACCCGAGTAGCGCCGGAACCACTTGCCTATAGAGCTTCATCAATGCCCAAATAAGAGTCCATTATTAATAAATTGCTTTTGTATCTCTGTTCCTTATTGGCCATCACATACCACTTTCACTAAACTCTCTCTCTCTCTCTCTCTCTCACTTTCTTCATCACTATCAGTTCTAATTCAACATTCTGTCACGTGACTGAACAGATATCTCCGTTCTGTTCACGGCGCCGGTTTCAAATCGCAACTCGTTCATTGGCTGTGTGTGGGCCGTACCATTGGTGTTCGGATGTTATACCTCTAAAAGATGTGGAAGGTGGGTTTTTTCACTGGTTACGCAGCACTTGGAAAAAAAAAAGTGAGTGATCAGTACATGTAAATATATGAATATATATTACATAGTGATTTCAGTTGTGCTTCACTGCTCAGTGACGCTTGATCGACAGAAAATATGAAATAATAATGGATAATATTGCGCTTTATGGAAGTGACTCGGGCTCAGAATCAGAAGATATAGAAGACCCATCAACAAAATTGCAATTACCGCCATTGCCAGATATTTTATTAGATAAATTTCATAAAGCACCAAGTCTACCCAAAGAAATGAGGTTCAAAAAGGTTTTTTCCATACCCTCGGGGTATTTCAACTCGTATTGTTCTATTGAGTTTAAACCTTCAAAGAATCAGATCAATGCGTTATTCCAAGTATCAGATAATCTTAATATGCTCAACAAACTATCTCCAGTATTCAAGAAAATTGACCTACCTTCTTTTTCACCTTTGTTTGCCTCAGGTTATATTATAGGGGCACCACAGGAACTGCATGTTTCATTAACTGGTAATATATTATTTAAAAGAGATCAAAAAGAGTGCTTCAATAAACTATTAGCTGACAAACTGAGCCAACTTCATCATCTCAAAAATATGACACTGAGCTGCGATAAATTACAAGTATTTCCAAACTATAACGGAGATCGCTATTTTTTAGGTATGGTACTATCAAGCGATTCTATTGAACAACTGAAACCTATACATCAAAGTATTACTGAAGCCATTGAGATAGTTAGTGAAGGCGAAGAGCCTTTGACATTTGATTTCCAAATGACATCTCTAGAAGAGGCGCATATTTCCATTCTGGCTACAGAACCAAATACGAATGCACTTACTGATGAGGCTATTGACCAATTAAATCACGAGCTATTGGCTATCGAGGTACCATCCGTTTTGAAGTTTGCATATGATTCTGTAAAAACTGCAGCTGGTGTCTCCAGACAGAGTTTCCCTATTGGCTAAATAGAGTTTATGCCACCATCTCATATGCCCGTTCTATGCGTTTCTACATCCGATTAAAAATCTAAGACGAATCTCCGGCCACATCTACTAGCCAGTTTCCTTTACTATGATTGCAGATCAGCTCATCAACAATAGCCCTTAAATGTTCAGCACTAGATATGTAATATAGTAATATAACTGAATAACGTTAATCTTTAGATCGTTTAATTGATTTTTCATACAACAACTCTATCATAATACTTCTAGAAGTAATTAGCACCATATGTACCAGCCAATATTTGATTATTCTAACTAACAGTTTATATGCGGGCGGACGACGACGTAAATAAATCAGGCCGTTCGACTTCAAATTGCAAAGGATCCATCTTCCAGCACTGAATCTGCTGGTATCATGATGTATATGATGTATTGTGTTGCAGGATGCAGGAGCGAGAACAGTGGATAATTCATTCATGCCTTCACTTTGCTTACATTTCATTTGTTTTGATTTCGTACGTTTTGGGCACTACCAATTATAATGTGTGCAATCAATTTACCTGATATGGTAATTATCTTGCACGTGACTGATATTTTCTTTGTTTACAATTTTCCAGATTCGGAAAAAAGTGAGTATCGAAGAGCATCAAAAGTCTAAAATATTGACTAGCAATTTCTTTGAGCCTACGATGGTGGGAACACTTTACGCTTTACTGGCAGGTAATAGTTTTAGCAAATTTACCCAGTAAAAAAATTTGAAACACCAATTTACTTAACCTCCTTTAAACTCTTTTCTTAACATTTCAATCTACACAAAAGACTCCTAAAAGTGATCCAAAAATTTATAAACAGATCGTACACCTCTCAAAGCAGTCAATCAATAGACACATAGCTTTTTGAATAGGTTTTTTCAATACTGAATATTTTTTGAGTCAAGTTATTCACAAATCAAGAGTTTATACCTTTCCAACGGGCGCATCTAGGAAACTACCTTTTAGACATCTCAAGCTCTTTTAATACCTTGTGAAAGTGATCATACTCGCAGGCGAGATAGATATCAACTTTCAAGGCTGGACCAAGCAAGAGAATTTAATTCACACGAATCAAAGGCTCATACAACACTTCATCCTATAACAACTGAATCTAATATTATCAACTTATTATCATCTGACATTATGAGCACGTATCAAGAAGAAAGATGGCTACATCAACCAACTGAAAGAAAATCTAATGAATCCCTATATGGTTACTCAAAAACTGGTGGTTCACGTGGGGTTCCTTTACCACATGAGAACTTTGATGATTATTATGATGATTTCAGTCAAGTTGATGACTTCCTGAGTCAAACTTTATCTTCCTTACAAGATCTGGATATACCAGTTGGTGAAACATCTGATACACCATATGGCTATGATAATCGCAGCAACTTCTCAAACTCTTTTACTTCTTCAGGCTCTGTCAAAGGTCATAAGAAGAACCCTAGTGGTACAGCTATCTTTGGATTTGCCAGTCATAACAAAAATCTCTCCATCCCTGGTATTCCGGGAGCTGCAGTTCACAGATCAGTTACCCCAGTTGCCTCAATTGCTCCTAAACTACTTGAGCCAACCAAAGCACCATCAAAATATGTTCAACAGCCTATCCTTTACCATAATCCAGATGATCTAAGATTGGCCCAACAAAACTACTATAACCCTCAAGTACAACCACAACATTATCAGCAGTTCCAACACCATCCAACACCTTTATCAATGACCGGGCCATCTCCTGTTCAGATATCACAACCACAAATGCAAAGACAAAGGTCAAGTGATTTCACTGTATCGAGTCAAAGTCCAGACCAGTACAAGTTTCCTCCATCACCTCCAGGACAGCACAATAAGTCTGTAAATCGAGAAACCGTTCAGGTACCAGTTGAGTACCTGCAGAAACTGACCCGTCTTATTAATAAAACTGAAGGCATTGATATGGAAAAGTTCTTGAATTATGATTTTGATAACTTAGAACCGCCGTCAATGTCATCCTCAAGTTCACATAGAACTGTCAGATATGATCAAGTGAAAACTCCCAAGAACTCTGAACCACCAATGGTGACTCCCCAATCTCAACCAGAACCTCAAAGATATGAGGCATTACCTCCACCTTCTCAGCACCAAGTTCAATATTTTGCTTCTCCTCCAGTTGTTGGTCTAGGGATCCAATATAATAATAATAGTAATCACCATCATTATGTCCAAAGAGATCAGGATGAAGATGATGACGAGCCAGAGTCTGTGTTTGTTGCAGGTCCAAAAACTCCATCTCCAACTCTTAGATCACAAGCCAAATTTGACAGTTCACCAATAAAGAAAGATATGCCTTGGGTATCTGTTTCCCCAAAAAAGAAACTGTTAGAGCAAAAAGTATCTACATTACCGCCTGGTGTTATTGATGAATATATCATTGGGCCAAGAGAAGACAAGACCTTTATTTGCAATTTCCAAGACTGTGGTAAGACTTTTACCAGAAGATACAATGTTAGAAGTCATGTCCAAACACATTTGAGTGACCGTCCATTCCAATGTAATCATGAGGGTTGTAATAAGTCTTTTGTTAGACACCATGATTTGACAAGACATAAGAAGATTCATGAAGATCACTCATTTGTATGTTTGTGTGGTAAAAGATTTGCAAGACATGATGCTTTATACAAACATAGAACAAGACAGATATGTGCTGGAGGTATTGAAGACGATTCATTAAAACAAAAGCACGGTGCTGTTAGTGGTTCCATCAAGAAATCACCAAAGAAAACGAAGTTCAACACAATGATCAAAACTGATAACGATAATGTGGCAAAGAGACTGGAAAGTGAGTTGTTGAAAGCTCATAATGGCAAGAAATCCACATCTCCAGTTAAATCTGATAAAGCTGATAAATCTGAAGTTCCAGACTTGAATAGTCATGATGATTCTGAGAATGTTTTCCTAAATGATTTGAACTTTGACCAATTTAATTCATATGGTTTCAAATAAAAAATGGTTGAGATTTCAAGGTTATTGATGACCTTATTTAATGATTTATGCTTTTGTTGATTTCTAGGACACGGACACTTGTTATTGTTTGTATTATTATCTTTGGGCTGTTTATTTCTAAAGCCTTATAATTATTTGGTTTACTAAAAGTTGGTGGTTGGTAGAGTTTCAGTATGAAACTGCCAGTTATCAGCTAACTCATTAGCTTGTTGTTTTGTTATAAACTATTTTATTGTTAATTTTTTTTTGCCTTTTTCTTTCATGATTTTGAAGATTGTATTTCAATCTCATATTTATATTAATAATATTATTCCCAAATTGTTTCTAAAATCGACGTCTGCAAGTCCTCTATAGAATGTAGTGTGTTTGTTCTTCTTAACATTATCCTGAATATCAATAATTTGATATTCAATCCCATATTCAATAAGCTTGATTTATAATAACGTTGTTAATTTGAACACTCAGGAATGTTATTTATAGGTTTAATTACATATTTGACCCAATATGATATGTTGAAACCATTTGATTTTGATTTTTGTCTTTAACGATCGGAATCTCAGCTGACCAAAGGAAATTTTGATGGATCGAGCCAGCGATCAATGATACAATAGCGTACACCCCATCAATAACTTCAACCTTCCAAATATAAAACAAAATAAACAATTTAAATTATAATCAAGATGACTAGTAAGTTGTAATCAAACTATCATGAACCTATATATGAAGTGTTGGAACCCAAAGAAACACATAATCACATAAATATCTGTAAACCCATAATAATCTATTTTCATGTGTAACAATATTTGATAATTTGTGATAAATTGTGGGGAATTAATTGCCGAGGGCCGATGACTTATAATCAATAACTACTTAAATGTTAATAAAATTCTTTATAATTATTTTCTTCTTTAAATCTTCTATATAGCTTAAAATAATGGTTTCTCAAGGTGTTGTTGATACTGCACAAGATGTTGGTCCTTTACGGTAAATATCTATTGTTTATCAAATCTTCAATGCATATTCACTAACTAAATATGAATAGTACCAAACTCAGTATAGATAGTTTGAATCGGTTCTTTTACTTAGATTCGGTACCTGATAAAACAACACTGGGACCAGGTAGTCAATGGTCAGTTCTGAAACCACCATTGACAGTTAAACAGTTTAAATTTGGCCAATCGAACCCAACTTTCTTACTGATTGACTCTGAAGGGAATCAAGCGGTATTGAGAAAGAAACCCACCGCAAACAAGAATCTGATCTCAAAGACAGCTCACTCTATTGAAAGAGAGTTCTATATGCTTGCAGCAATACACAAATTGAACCAGAAACGTTCTGATTCCAGTCAACATGTCCCAATTGCTGATGTTTATTTACTCTGTGAGGATGAAAGCCATATTGGTGCAGTGTTCTATGTGATGGAATTTGTTAAAGGTAGAATTTTCCATGATCCATCCTTAGGTCCCATAAAATCACAACAGGAGAGGTATGAGTTATACAAATCGGTTGTCCACACAGCTGTTTCAATACACCAAACCCCATCCAATGAGTTGTTTGATCAACTTCCATCAAGATTTTTTAAAAGACCTACAGTCAATGAAAACTCAAGTTTTTTCCAGAGACAGGTCAAATCATTAGGAAAGATTCATGCACTACAGTCTAAAGATGTTGATCCAATTCCAAACTTCAATGAAATATCCCTATGGCTTTTAGAACATTCACCAAAAGATCCGGTTATCCCAACTCTTATCCATGGAGACTTCAAGATTGACAATTTTGTATTCCATCCAACAGAGCCTCGAATCATTGCTGTATTAGATTGGGAGCTTTGTACTAATGGACATCCACTATTTGATCTTGCTAACGTATTACAGCCATTTGTGATGCCATCGGACTTAAACAGAATATTCTCAAAGTTTGATATCAGCCCAGATACCCAATTAGTTGAACAAATTTTGCAGCTTTATATCATAGAGGCACACCCATCTTGGAGTCCACAGGGCCTGTGGAAAGTGGGTGTGGTTTTCGGACTGTTCCGTGTAGCTGTGATTTGTCAAGGGATTGCTCAACGTGCAACTAAAGGAGTGGCTAGCAGTGCTGAGGCTGAAATTACAGGGTCTATGTACCCCAAAGTTGGAAAGTTTGCTTTCGAGTTAGTTAAAAGAAATGGAAAATTATAAATCATGTGTCATAATATAACTGTAGTATGTGCTCATCCTCATCACTCCACATTAATATTTAACTGCACTGCTGTACTTTATTATCTCTGACAACATGGTTAAATGAAAATGAAGTTATTATCGGTATTTGATCAAACTCACGTGAGTCTAGAGACTTTTGAGACTCTGGGCATATATTATATAGAGTGATACACAATACAATAGTCTTTCCACTGATCACACAAAACTTCCAAGACTTGATAAGAACGCCATAGAATAAGCAAAGAAAAGCCATGAAATCGTGGCATCTGTTACTGACGTTGTGACTGGTGACTCGTAAACGTTTTAGCTTGGGAGTTTGACTTGCTTTGAATGGTTCAGTTTATTGCAGCTGTTGTTTGTTTGTTTGTTGATATTTAAGGTGTGAACAGAGTCGACTGAGTCATCAACCGATTACTGTAATTAAAGGGTCCTGTCATTTCTTTTTTACGCAAAATTTCATATTAAATATGGCTGAATAGTGAGAGTATGGCTTTTGATAAGTTGGTTAAATTTGACGGTTTCAAAACGCTTTTGCTTCCCGAATAGGACATATTATTAGCACCGACAATGGGAAAAGCCATTGAAGACAATCAGTTCAAATCGTCGTGCTGAATTAATTATGTCGTCAAGTACTTGCAGCCAGAACAACACCAAATGATAAACTTATCGTACGTGATCTAATTGCCACAACTAGGAAGTTTCAGTTACCGGACCCTGAGGCCTCTGTGTTAGCTACCCTTATGAATGAGTATAAATTCAAAGCGATATCTTCTCAGTAGAAACTGAAAAGTAATAAGTTACTAGTGTATACCACACATCATGTCTCTTTCTGAGAAGATCCCAGTCGGGGCTCATGAGGTGAAATCAGTGGACTCTGTGTCTGACAATGATCATTCTGAGAAAAAGAATGTCCTCAAAGTTGGTGATATTGTCTTACATGATGACGATGAGAAATATATTGATCTTGATGTTGAGTTGACCCCAGAAGAACTCGCAAGAAGAGAAACTTGGTGGTTCAAAGTGTCTTTATTTCTTTGGGATTCTGTTGATAAGCATCCTCTTGAAAGAAAATTTTTGTTGAAATTGGATTGGTTCTTGTTATCTTCCGCTTGTGCTGGTTACTTCTTGAAGAACTTGAATCAGAACAATATTGGTACTGCTTATGTTAATGGGTTGAAAGAATTCTATGAAATGAATGCCAACGAATATAACTATGTTCAAACATTATGGACTGTTGGCTATATCATTGGACAGATTCCTTCAAATTTGATCTTACATAGAATTTCTGCTCGTTATTACTTGGCTGGTTTGGAATTCAGTTGGGCCATCTTGACTGCTTTACTAGTCCTTCCAAAGAATTTGAATGGAATCTACGCCATCAGATTCTTCATTGGTTTACTTGAAAGTGGTTATTTCCCTGGTTTAGAATATCTTATTGGTTCCTGGTACTCTAGAAAAGAGTTAACCAAAAGATCAACTTTTTTCGCATGTGCTGGTACTGCTGCTGGTTTAATCTCAGGTCCATTGCAACAAGCTATCCTAGAATCATCTTGGGCAAGAAAGGGACTAGAACCTTTCCAATGGATGTTCATTATTGATGCTGCTATTTCGGTCCCTATTGCTGTTTACACCTTATTCACAGACCCAAATACTCCATCAACCACCACTGCTTTCTACTTCAGTGAAACAGATAAAAAAGTGGCATTGGAGAGAAGAAGAAGAATTGGTGCTCAATTGAACACCAGAGAACCTTATTCTTTGAAGAAGATCAAATCTTTCTTCAATACATGGCACATTTGGCTATTACCAGTATTATTCTTAACCTTCAATAACGCATTTACACCAATTTCACAACAAGGTTTCCAGTTGTGGATGAAAAATGATCTGAAATTAAGCTCCTATCAGTATAACGTTTATCCAACTGCTATCTCTGGTGGTGGTATAGGTCTTGCTGTTGTCGTTGCATATGTTAATGACTATTATAGAGGTCGGTTGAATCCTGTGTTTTTAAGTATTATGTTCGCTTGTGTGATATTCAGTTGTGCAGCTTTATCTGTTTGGGAAATTCCTAGAGGCTTGCATTGGTTTGCCTATTTTGGTATTGGTATTCCATTATCTGTTGGTCAACCATTGATTTTCTCTTGGGTTAATAGAATGTTAGCTTTTGATGACATGAAGAGAAATTTTGTTGTTGTTTGTACTAACACCTTGGCTTACGTTACAGGTGCTTGGGTACCAATCTTAACCTTCAATCAAACTCAACAACCAAAGTTTTTCATTGGATTCACTTACACCGCATGTCTAGCATCTTTGGGTCTTGTTTTGACTCTTATTTGTTTTTACCTAAGTAGAAGAGATGATCATCTAGAAAATAAAAGAAGATTGGAACAAGGTGTGGATGCTTACGCTCTTGGTTGATTTATCAGTTTTAATTATATATAATACATGTTTGCCTTTTCTATTCATTGACATAGCCACCTTGCGAGCACAGATGGTAGAACAGACTTTCCTTGTTCTTTAAAAGGTTCTTTGGGGTATCAAACTCTTTCACTTGACCACGCTCCAGTACCACAACTCTATCGCTGTCTAGAATTGTATCAATTCTGTGAGCAATAGTCAAGATAGTTCTATCAACAAAAGCTCTTCTGATGGTCTCTTGAACAATTTTATCAGTTTCAACGTCAACTGAAGCAGTAGCCTCATCTAAAATCAAAACTTTGGAAGGGTTCAACAAAGCTCTAGCTAAACACAGTAATTGCCTCTGACCAACAGATAGATTTGAGCCGCTTTCCGACAATTTAGCATTTAGTCCAAAAGCTGCTTCATCATCATTGTTAGTTAAAGTTTCAATGAAAGGCTTGAGATGAGATAGTTCAAGTGCATTCCATAACTCTTCATCAGTATGCTCTTCCAGTGGATCCAGATTTTGTCTAACAGTTCCTTCAAAAGCTTGCGAATCCTGGGGTATGATGGCCAAGTTCTTTCTCAGATCATGCAATCCTAACTTTGTAATATCTATCCCATCAATGAATATTGTACCACTCGTAGGCTCAATCATTCTAAATATAGCTAATGATAACGTACTCTTACCTGCACCAGTTCTGCCAACTATACCAATTTTTTCTTGTGGATTGATATCTAAAGAAACGTCATTCAATACCAAGTCTAGATTCTTTCTATATCTAGTAGAATAATGTGAAAATTTAACACTACCGTTGTTCGGCCAGTTATGTGGTGGTCTAACATCAGTAATTTCATCAGCTTCGGGCTTTAAATCACAATATTCAAGCACCCTTTCAACTGATACGACATTAGTCTCGACTTCAACTGTCATTCTAACAATAAAACTTAATGTTGAGGTAACGTTCAATGCATAACTAATCAGTAAACCTGCCATCCCTGGGGTTAAGTCACTCAAGATAGCCAATGACGCAGCACTGAAAATAATGATGGATCCAATGAATTGCAGTCTAGCTGATAACCATCTATTAATTGATCTGAATGTGTATAAACTCTTTAAATTGAAGTCTAAATTCATCAAATGTAAGAAATGAAAACGGTCCTGCTGATGGTAAGCTTTGATGGTTTCACTACCGGACAAAGTTTCACCTAAATGGGAATAAATTGGACTTCGGGAAGCATTGACAATTCTCTTCAAATCTCTAGAAGTACCAATGTAGAACCGTTGATAGTATACGTAGAGAACAGATAATGTGGCAACAACAATTAAAAATGATGGTAACGTATAGGCAATGAATCCAAGAGTGAAGAATGTTTTAATTATAGAACCAAAGAAGAATGCAAATGATCTTGGAAGTTGTTCGTCAATTTTATTGATATCACTAGTGAACCTATTAATAATTCTTCCAATAGGGGTAGTTTCAAAAAATGACATTGGTGATCTTGTAACGCTTCTGACCAATTTATTATGAAGAATAGTAGCACCTCTAATGGCACAGAACACCCACATCACAATTGTTCTAATCAAACTGAATAACCCAGAACCAATTCCGAAAAATGCATAAATACCAAGAAACTTGTAAACGTCCTTGTTATAGCCGTTTTTCGCATTGTTCTCAGACCAGTTTTTTAGCCAATAGTTTGAAGTTATAGAAAATCCTGTAGTAAGCATTAGAAGCAGTATAAATGAAATGACTCCAATATAACCACAGGCTTTGGCATATTCTTTATAGACTCGCAAGTCAACTTTACCAGCAGCTGATTTCTCCTCAATTTGAGCAGTTCTTTTAGTTTTGTCACTCGGAGAAACTTTCTTGAATGTCGCAATACTAGCTCTTCTAGTCGATTGAATACTCATAACTTTACTCAATATGTCACCTTCTTCAAGCGCTTCGACATCTTCAGATCTCTCAGAACTGATATTGGTACCAAACTCTTTGATCAAAGAGAGCAGCTTTGAGCCATCCTTGTGAAGATTCTCCGCAGATATTGTTTCTATAATTTTCCCACCTTCTAACAAAACTAGTTCATCAGCGTGGTTCAAGACAGAAATAGAATTAGTGGCAAGTACAATTGCCTTTGTTGATAGTAACCCATCTAAAACTTCATTGATGATTTTTTTACCAACATGTGCATCCACTGCAGAAAGTACATCATCAAGTAGGTAAATATCAGCTCTCGCGTATACTGCTCTTGCCAAACTTAGTCTAGCTTTCTGACCACCAGACAAAGAAATACCTTTCTCTCCAACTTGGGTATCATCACCATCTGGTAAAACTTCCAAATCAGGTAAAAGTTGACATGCTTCGATAGTTTTCTGATAAAACTCTTGATCAAGCTTATGACCAAAAAGAATATTTTCTTTTACTGAAGCATTCATAATCCAAGGAACTTGTGAGCAGTACGCAACAGACCCATGTAATTTGATTGATGGGGACTTGTCATTGATGCCATAGCATGGCAAGTAGCCCAAAATTGCCTGTAGAAGAGTTGATTTCCCAGCCCCAACTCTGCCCACGACACAGGTCAGTTCACCTTTGTTGGCTTTAAATTTACTGATAGTTAGAGCAACATTTGGAGTAAAGATGGAACTCTCTTCATCAGAATACTTATTTTTATTAGCTCTTAGTGATTCCCACAAGAACTTTGTATCTTTAACTTCAACGGCAGGAATTCCTGAAGATTGAGCTCTTTCCAAATATTCGATCAATTCGTCATCTATCTCATCCGCTAGTAAGAATTTTGTGATTCTTCCAAACGAAACTGATGTTTCGATTAAAGCAGTGACAATTGAAGGAATAGCGTAAATTGGTTCAGATAATATATCAAAAAGAGCTAAAGCTGGGAAAACAATATCAGGTGTTAATGGCTTGTTTAAGAAGACAGCAAAGACAGCAAAACTGGAGCAAGAAACACAGAATGGAACGCAATACCATGAGAAGTTCATAACAGCAGAAAACACACCGATCTTCTTGAGATTTCCCAATTCCAATATGTTTCTAATATGATCGATTTTTTCCAAGATAGCATCCTCTATAGCATACAATTTGATGCTCTTGATACTCGCTAAAAGTTCTGAAGTTGCACGAGTTCTCTGATCTTTGAATTTCATTTGAGCTTTGTGTAGTGTCTTTAATCTTCTCGATAAAAAGCTATTTATTGGGATCATAACACACATGACAGCAACACCTGCGAATGTAGCTTTACCCAATAACGAATAAAGGGATGCTAAACAAAGGACCAGTTTTATAGGAGCCGATACCATCATCTGAAACTGATTTGTTAAGTCTTGGATTCTATTCACATCGACTGACATGATGTTGATTATATCACCAGAGGTTTTCTCTTTTTTCGCCTCTGGTGAGAGTTTTAAAGATTTGTGATAAACCATTGTCATTAATGAGGCTTTTGTACCTAAACCAGCCTCATAAATAGTTAAGAAATATTTGTTAACAAGAGTAGTTTCCAAAATTGATACAATGAACAATCCTGAAGCCAGTAAAAAGCCAACAATCAATGGCTGATCCTCGTTGAAGAACTTAATCAAGAACCTTAATAGTTGAGGCTGAACAAAGGCTAGAACATCTTCCAAAAGCTGATAAAAAATTGCATTTAATACAGTCCATCCGAAAAGTTGAATCAGTGCATATAAAAGTGATTTTTTTTCTTGCTTGATCCAGATATTGTTCAACATATCAAAACCTTTTCTTGTGTCTAAAACTGCAGGAGGAGTTGGAATATCTGAGTCAACAATAGGTTGATTTTCATATCCTTTCTTGATAAGATCATTCATCCAACTGAATGTTATTTGAGATAAGACATTTGCTTCAACAGTTCCCAACTCTAGATAATATTTTTTAACTTCATGAACTGGTTGATAATACAACAATAACGATGCAAAAATTTGAATCCCATTGATGAATCCCAAATATAGAGTAATGCTATCATCTGTCACTTTATATTCTGTAAGAAATGACTGTGTAATTGATAGTGCGAATATTAGAGTATTGAATAAAAAGTAAAAAAGAATAGAACCATTAGCTACAGGACTCACAAATGGCCCAATATATGACAATGGAAAAGCAATAAGAAGCAGTGAAATGGAGTTAATGAGGAAAAAAGGAGTTGAAGGTTTGAAGAGAATCACACTCTGTAGGATTATAGAGATTGATTGGAGTATATTAGCCCTACTTAGCTTATTAATTTTGATTTTGGAGAATTTCTTTGCTTTTATCATGTTTAACAATTGATAAAGCCCAAATATAATAAGAATACTTGAGTTTGATAATATAAACAACTGGAACACACAAGGGTTTATAGCATTCCTCCCAGGAATGAGAAACCCATCCCCACAAATATCGAACCTATTCATTGTTTAGGGGATACGAATAATATAGAAATTATCTACCAAATAAGTTAATACAAACTGTTTATGCAGAGTTTTATAGTATTTTTTCATTTATTTAATGAAGTAAAAAATATATTTTTTTTTTTTTGCTTAATTAACAGTGAAATGAAATTGAAATGAAATGAAGTCAATGTATTCATTGTGTATTCATTGTGTATTCATTGTGTAATTAGCTGCTGTTGCCTCTTTTTCGAGAACACAAAAGATTAAGAGCCAGAGCAAGGAATTTATATTACTACTAGTATTAAAGTATTGATATAAAGAGAATTTGATTAATATGGTATTTCTGGATTGTGTCTAAGGAGATGATCTGTTTGAATTTAAAAAGACCTATCTCTAAATCCCTTTCCTCAGACATAAAACACAAATGTATATGTAATAATCAATAAACAATTAATCAATTAAACAATTAAACAATAAAACAATAAAACAATAAATTAATTTAACCGTTTTAGGAAATGTAATTAAAAAAAAATGACGCGTTTTTAATTTAAAAAAACAGAATTTTTTACCAAAACAATAAAATTAAAATCCATTAAAAACAAATTGAAAATATACTCATAAAATATACTCATAAAACACTCATATAACATGTCTTCGCCTGCTGCACCGCTTCCACCGTCATCGATTATGGGTGGGACTTCCCAGCACGGTTCTGCTGCTGCTTTAACTAGTGAACTGGGTAACCACTTCAACGATAATAACAATAATAATAATAATAATAATAATAATAATAATAATAACAATGAAGAAACTGAAGTCAACAGACAGATTGAGCGGGTCAATAGAAGAAACTTGAATGCCATTAGAAAAGTGACGGATAATACTGGTGAGAAGGTTAGTGAAGCGTTTGAACAATTCTTGGAAGAATACACTGAGCAGGTTGATCCAGAAACAACAACTCAAGAACAAGCTTTATACAATGAAAAATTCGATGGAAAGATATATCTCATCCAATTGGAACTTATGAAACAGACAGAAAAAAGTACCATCTATATTGATTATAAACATCTTCTTAGTAGAGAAAATGGTGTCTTAGCTACTGCAATCACAGAACAATATTATAGATTCTTACCTTTCCTGCACAAGGCATTAAAAAAAGTCGTTAAAAGACATGCACCAGGTCTTTTAAGAACAGGCTTTATCAGTACTGAAGATTCTGAATTTGAAACTAATGGCTCAGCAACTTCTAATGGATCTGGCGCTTCTGAAAGAACTTTCCAAATTAGTTTTTATAACTTACCTTTGATCCAAAAAATTAGAGATATCAGAACAGATCAGATTGGTTCATTATTATCAATATCAGGTACTGTCACCAGAACTTCTGAAGTGAGACCTGAACTATACAAAGCAACTTTCAGATGTGATGCATGTAAGGCTCTTGTGGAAGGTGTTGAACAAATTTTCAAGTATACAGAACCAACTCACTGTCCTAATCCTGATTGTGGTAACCAATCCATTTGGACTCTGGAAGTTGCCAAATCACAATTCACAGATTGGCAAAAAGTTAGAATACAAGAAAATTCAAGTGAAATTCCATCTGGTTCAATGCCTAGAACTTTTGATGTTGTTTTGAGAGGTGATATTGTTGAAAGAGCAAAACCTGGTGACAAATGTAAATTCACAGGAACTCCTATAGTTTTGCCTGATCTGTCTCAGTTAGGTCTACCTGGAGTAAAACCTACTTCTGTTAGAAGTTCAGGATCCCGAAATGAAGGTTTAAACTCTGGAGTTTCAGGTTTGAGAGCATTGGGTGTGAGAGATTTAACTTACTCAATGGCTTTTTTAGCATGTCATGTGTCTTCCTTGATTTCAAGAGATGGTAGCAGTGGCTATGAAGATGAATCTGAAGAATCCTTAGATTCTGATCAAACTAAATTCTTGAATAGACTTACTGATGCTGAAAAAAATGAATTGAAAGAGATGTTATCAGACTCGCATATCTATTCTAAATTAGTCAATTCCATTGCCCCTGCAGTATATGGTCATGAAATTGTTAAGAAAGGTGTTCTTCTTCAATTCTTAGGTGGTGTTCACAAAAAAACTATTGATGGTATAAATTTGAGAGGTGACATTAACCTTTGTATTGTTGGAGATCCATCAACTTCTAAATCTCAATTCTTGAAATATGTCACAAGTATCGCTCCTAGAGCAATTTACACTTCAGGTAAAGCATCGTCGGCAGCTGGTCTTACTGCAGCTGTTGTAAGAGATGAGGAAAGCGGTGAATTCACCATTGAAGCTGGTGCTCTGATGTTAGCTGATAATGGTATTTGTTGTATTGATGAATTTGATAAGATGAATGTTTCAGATCAAGTTGCTATTCATGAAGCTATGGAACAACAAACAATTTCCATTGCAAAAGCTGGTATCCATGCCACCTTGAACGCCAGAACATCTATATTAGCTGCTGCTAATCCAATTGGTGGTAGATATAACAGAAAACTAGGTCTTAGAGCAAATCTAAATATGACTGCACCAATCATGTCAAGATTTGATTTATTTTTTGTTATTTTAGATGATTCAAATGAAAGAATAGACACTCAATTAGCTAGTCACATTGTTGATTTACACATGAAACAAGATGATGCAATCGATCCACCATACACTGCCGCTCAAGTTTTACGTTATATCAAATACGCTAGAACGTTTAAACCAAAGATGTCTAAAAGAGCCAGAGATTTATTGATTACAAAATATAAAGATCTTAGAGCCGATGATGCACAAGGTTTGGGAAGAAGTTCATATAGAATTACAGTCCGTCAATTGGAATCCATGATTAGATTATCAGAGGCCATCGCTAGAGCAAGTTGTTCCAATGTGATCGACGAAACAATTGTTGGAGAAGCTTATGATTTATTGAGACAATCCATCATTAGAGTTGATTTTGATGATGTTGACTTACCTGAGGAGGAAGATGAGGATATAGACGAAGATTTGGATCATGATGGTCATGAAGAGCCAGTGCCACAACAAGAGGAAGAGCCTAAATCACCTGAACCAGGAACTCCTACACCACAAGTGAAACAAGAAAAAAAGAAGAAACTCACAGTGCCTTATGAGAAGTTTGTGGAGATTCGAAACTCAATGGCTTATCAAATTAGCGAAGATAAGAAGAATGATGGTCCAGGTTTAACTGCCTCTGATCTTGTCGACTCATATTTGAAAAGCATAGAAGATAGTATCGATACTGAGGAACAATACTGGAACGAAAGAAATATAACGATCAAGGTGTTGAAAAGGCTGAAGAAAGATCGTACATTCCTAGAAATCAAAGGTGATATTCAAGAAATTGAAGGTGAGGATCCAGCTGTCCGTGATGACAGATTGAAACAAACAAGAACAGTGTTTGATATCAATCCTAACAACGCCATTTATGATTTCTATGAAGGAGCAATTGATGAGGGTGATTCTTGAAACTGTTTAATGAACCTACACCAATAAAGTCAACCATATTAACATCAGTATTTACCGATAAGACAAAGAATAGTGTCAATATACGTTCATAATTGTTAACTGCAATGAGTAATGACGATAATGTGTAAATCAATATGGTTATGAGCTCCGTAATAATTCACGTGATGAAAAGAGAAAAAAAAGTGTCCGATCAATTCACAACTACTCCATGTTCTGGAAAGTCGTTAAGAAAGTATCAATTGCGAGATGTTCAGACCAATTATGAGACGTTCAGTCGGTTTAAAATCTTCAATTTCACTAGCATCGCTTTTACCTCGTGCCAAAACAGGCTCTAGTAATTTTTTCTATTCATCATCAGCATCGTCATCTAATAAGACTAATACGTCGTCCGTCTGGACTCGTATAAAATCAACATCGACATTTGCTATATCAACCACTGTTGTTGTTGGTGCTGCGGGACTTGCTTCATTGGTGATATATTTAGTTGTATCGGAAATTGTGCTACCTTCTGGTGATACTCAAGTGTTCAATAATGCCGTTAATATCATTGAAAAGGATCCAAAATCTCAGGAACTATTACGGTTGGAAGCTGGTAAAAGACTCAAGGCATATGGTGAGTCCAGTGATAATAAATGGACTAGAAACAGACCAATTTCAAGTACTCGTCGTATCGATAAATCAGGAAAGGAACACCTATTCATGAGATTTCACGTCGAGAATAACGAAAGACATGGGTCCGTACAATTGGAAACAATTCAAGCTGATGTTCTCCACCCAGAGTACTCATATATATATCTTGATGTTCCAGGTGAGAAGAGACATTACATTATTGCACCTCCAAGACCAAAACTGTTGGGATCGAGAGACTCAAATAGTGGATTTTTAGGTGTGAAATGGGGCCCAAAGACCGATTAAAAGAAAAGAATTCTTTATACTGATATTCACATATATTTATTCTCATGATACTTAAATAATCACTGTCATTCCAATAACAAAAATCAGAGCAAGACCGACAATGTTGGTCAAATTGTCATAGAATGACTTTTGATGAGATGCTGATTTGTTCTCATAACGTGAATTAGACTCATTTGTCAAGTTACTGGAAGTGACGTTTTTGAAAGAACCTTGTCTCGTCTTCATCTTGTTATATCTTAATATAGCAGCACATGTCTTGCCAGAGTTAGTCAAAACAGACTCCAATTCTTCTGTAGTTGCAACATTTGGATTTAATACAGCTTTTCCTTGGAAACTGCAGTCTTTTTGAATCTTGTATACTTCATTGATGATGTATGATGCTTTCTGTTTTGTACTGCAATCTGAAAATGTACCGTATTGACCTTCTATACCATCTGCGTTAATTGCTGAACAATCTGCAATGGCGCAGGCATACTTGAATATTTTCAGAAGATCCCCTGAATGCTGCTTAGTGTATGAACCCAACTTGCATTCTAATGAGCTTTCCATGCAGTCACATTTAGCAGAATCTGGAGAATGAGGTACAACACTTGAAGCCTTCCACGTTCTACTGTTACTAGGACATTGAGGGACCTTCAAAAACTTTGCTATGGACTTGAATTGTTCCAAAGTAGTACCAGTAGGCGAGACCCTATCAAACTCTGCCTTCAAATTCACATAGTCATCCAATTTATTAACTTCTCCATCCACAAGTTGAACAACACCATACTGGTTTGGCTCTTCAAAATACATGTAAGCAATGCCTCCAGACCACGTTTCTGACATCAAGCGACTATAAAGTGCCTCTATTTCAGTAAATGGGCGTGGCCTTTTAACATTACACCCAAACTCTGAGAAGAAAACAGGGACTGGGAAGTCTTTGAAATCTTCTGTTCTGGCTTTGTATCCACTGGACCAATAGGTGGAATATCCACACCATTCATACATGTTAATTCCATAAAAGTCAGCAGATATGTTCCCACACATGAGATAGTTGGAAAGATTGACTCTGGTATCAGCGTCATCGTTCGTAGCATAACCTACTGGAATCTGGCGATATCCCTTTTCCTCGATATATTTCTTGATATCTCTGATTGAAGCTTTAACAAAAGGTGAAGCATCAGTATTAGTCTTGTCAGTAGTAACTTCATTACCGGCAAAGAACCCCAAGAGATTGTGATATTGGTGTAATAAGTCAACCACTTTCTGATATCTTTCAAAAATGGTGATATCCCAAGTTGGTGATTCTCTAACAACACTGATATTTGGCTCACTCAAATCAGCCATCACATAAATCCCCGCGGCAGCAAATGCTTTAAAACACTCATCATGATCTTTCTCTGCATTAATTGAATATACGCGAACAGTATTAATGCCCAAGTCAATTAAGTAAGGTAAATCTCTGAGACAAATCTTTGGTTCAGTCATTGGGTCGATGAGTTTAGAAGTGTCCTGCTGAGCAAAAATACCATCTCCGGCGAGTAAGCTCGGTTGATAAGCTATTCCTTTAATGAAGAATTGTTTCCCAGTTCTAGAGTTGAAAAACTTGTTTTTGTAAATGATAATTGGATCTAACACCTCTGGATTATCAATATCAGTGGTTTTTAAATTATACTTGGAACTCTTATCATAGGGCGAATCTTGTTGAAAGAAGCCAACTGGCTCACGAGTATAGTTTTGTGGAGATATGGGAATGAAAGCTGCAGTGATCTCATTAGATGTATTCGAGGTATTGGAAACTATAGGAGCTTTTGGAAACGCTGATACACCAAGAGTAATAAAAAAGACGGCAAGTAAAAGATTCAAATCTGTCAACAATTGCATCGATGTGAATGAATGCAATGCCACTCTAAGAAAACCCTGCTAGCTTTCGAGCATAAAAGATGAGTGCAACAAATCTTTGACACAAAAACATCTGTTTTTGCTTTTGTGCTTATCGAAACCACAATATCAATTCTACAGTAAAATAATGGTTCAAGTGTCCTGAAAATTACCAAGCAATTCTAGCAATGAAGGATTTTGGGTACTTTCTAACGATGAACTTTCTGCCTTCGTCGTAGATCAAGAGAGCAGCACCAAAAGCAGCACCAATGAAATAGTATTTGGCTGGTATCGTTGAAGTGCCCAAAGTGCTTTGGAACCATGGAATATAATTGAACAAGAAGGTAATACCGAGTGCGAAGGCGATAGCAACAAACATACCAATATTCTGAGTCTCTTTGTTGAATAATGGCTTTTGCTGAAATATACTTAAAGTTCTCGTTCTAACGGCCATCAAGTTGAAAAACTGTAAAATCACTAATGTTACGAAGTAAACTGAGGATGCACCATTGTTAAGGAAGTTGATGTCCTCTGCAGAATAACCCTCAGGATAAACACCATATGACAAGGCTAAAATATTGAACGGAATTCCATGTTCCTTGTAGTAAATGAACGACATCATGCAAGCAACAAACGTGAGAAACGTTCCAACAGTAAAATACGAATGAAGGCATAGTTTCCAATCGACCAGCGATTCACCCGTAATGCTTCTAGGTTTCTTGAGCAACAGGTTTTTCTCTGGAGCTTCATAAGCTAAAGTGATAGCAGCAGCACAGTCAGTTAAACAACAAATCATGATCATACAGAAGGATGACAATATTTGTGGGAAACCAAACAGAACGTTCAATATAATTGCCCAAAGTTCAGCATAACAACCAGCAGGTAAGAGGTAAGCAACAGTTTTTCTCAAATTCTCAAAAACCAAGCGACCATACTTCAGTGCCATAACCATTGAGGAGAAGGACTCTAATAATACCAAATCGGAAGCTTCTTTAGCTATTTCAGACCCTTCAGCCATCGCAATTCCAATATCTGCCTGTTTCAATGAAGGCGCATCATTAACCCCATCACCTGTCATTGCCACAATATGGCCTCTTGCCTGGAAATTTTCGACAATTTTCAGCTTTTGTTCAGGTGTTGTTCTTGAGAATACAATTTCTTTGAAGTTCACTAGATTCTCCCACTGGGATTCATTCAATTTATCAATATCATCGCCTGTAATTGAGATAGAACCATTAATTGGAACTCGATCACATAGTCTAATCTTTTTCTCAGGTAACGAAAATGAAACGTCCAAATCCTGTGCCTTTTTGATGTTAGAGTGCGTAACAGATTCATTCAAGATACCACATTTAATAGCAATGGCAACAGCTGTAGTTTCGAAATCACCAGTAACCATATAAACGTTAATACCTGCATTCTTCAAAATTGTCACAACATCATAGACATCGTCTTTGGGTGGATCGGTGATACCAACAAGTCCATTCAAGACTAAATCCATAGTTGATAGGTATAACAGCTTGTCCATGGCTAATTTAGAGTTCCATTCAAGACCTTCAAATTCAGAACAAGAGACAGTTTTAGAAGCCACCAAAACAACTCTTTGTCCGTTGGTTGACCATTTGCGTTGAATCTCTTCAATTTTGGCCAATAATTCTGGATCTGCTGAAACAAGTTCACCTTTTGGGTCCTTTATTCTTGAGCATCGACCAAGCAAAATATCAGGAGCACCTTTAATCATTAGCGTATAGTCCTTTTGATTTTTTTCTTGATATAATCTAACCATGAATTTGTTTGTAGAGTTGAAAGATATCTCTAGCATCTGAAACCAGTCATTAACTGAGCGTTTTGTTTTGCTCAGAATCAATTCACCAAACCTAAAGAGTGCCTGATCAGTAGCATTCGAACCAGTCATTGTTCTTTCACTGATAGGCATGTGCAAAGTTGTTGGATCAAATTGTGAAGAGTTACAAAGTCTTGAAATTAAACCTAGCTCTTCAGTTCCCAAATCTGAAGTTTCACTATCATAGGTCATGACAGCTTCATCTGCACCAACACAATATTCAGTGACAAACATTTTGTTCTTTGTCAAGGTACCTGTTTTATCGGAGCATAAGGTGCTAACAGAGCCAAGGGTTTCCACAACAGCAAGTGATTTACACAGTATCTTGTGTTTTCTCATCGCCGAGGCAGTGATAACCAAACAAGTCGTTAAAGCGATCGGTAGGCCTTCTGGGATGAATGATACAGAAACTGAAACCAAATCAATAATCAAGATAGGGGTGGTAATTCTTCCAGGGTATGATTTTCTCAACCAAACAGCCCACAATATCAAGATTAAAATAACAAAAAATATAACAATGGTGACGACAAAGACAATAAAGTACATGATTTGTCTTTGCAACGGAGACAGTCCAGCTTTTGGCTTCGAGGAAAGCTTAGCCAATTGACCAAATACGGTATCGTCACCAGTGGAAACAACCAAAGCATAACCTGAGCCACCAACACAAAAAGTACCTTGAAGTCCAATAGAAGAACTTTCCAAATAATTAGAGTCGGCTTGATCTGATTCACAAGTGGCATATATTGGTTTTGATTCCCCCGTCAAAATGGAACGATCAAAAGCGAAGTCAGAACCTTCGATAGAAATAAACCGGACATCGGCAGGCAATAGATCTCCATTCTGAATAAAGATCAAATCACCTGGTACCAAGTTCTTTGCAGTCTCCATGATTCTAGCACCGTTCCTGATGACTGTGACATTTGAAGGTAACATATCATTAATGGAATTCATCACTCTAGAAGAGCTGAAGTCTTGCCAAAAGTTGAACAATGCTTGAAGGATAAAAACAAGCAACAAAACCACCCCAAGAACCAAATTAGCAACTGCTGGCGCTGGATTTCCCAAAGGTTTCCATGAGACAATACATAAAATTCCAGCAACAAGTAACAGCATACCGAAACCACCAAATAAGTACATAAACAGTTTCTTGAAAAGGTTTGAAGGAGGAGGAGAATGGACGTTTGGACCAAATAGCTTCATGTTCGAGATGACTTTATCAGAAGTCAACCCTTTTTGAGGATCAGTGCACAACTTAGCAGCGATATCATGTAGAGAATTTGTGTGCCATTCTCTTGTTTTAAAATTTTGGGCACTTTTGTCTGCTTTTGAAGTATGGATGGATGTGTTATCATCAATTTTATACGAGACGGTTTTAAACAAAGGAGGTAACACAACAGCCGGTTCAACTTTGGTCTTCAAGAAAGAGGACTCAAAAGACGAAGAGCTCAATCGTCTTGCAAAAATTGGACGTGAAGTAGCACCATGATTTCTTTTGTGAGTATCAGCAAATCTGATCTTGTTTTGGTACTCTTGAGCTTCAATATCCACTTCAAAAGAGGTTTGAGACTCCCATTTGGACAAAGAAGATTCTCGTTTCGACATTGACCTAATCAGCTATACTCAAAGCCAAAACAGCACACACAGAGCAGACTAAAGAGAATTCATCAAACCACGGATATTCATATTAGCTTAAATAGTAAAATCTATAACCAAAAGTCAGATCAACCAACACCACAAACCATCTACAAAATCGCTCAAAAACCATGCAAAAAACGCAAGAACAGCATTCCAAGTACGACAACAGGCCAATCATCTCTTCACCGCTCCAACTCACATCAAAATCCAAAACATCGGTGGAATAAAAAAAAAATCCTCTGTTAGTTAATCGCTTTCTAGTCCAGTCCAGTTTTTACCATGACAAGTTGCATAAATTTGTGCTGTATTTTTTAGACCGTTTCAATTTAGTGACAACTTTTTATTAAAAAATGCATCAGAATGTTTTTTTTTGAACTGACGAATGTTTTTATTCACTGTTATAATTTATGGATGGCCTTTATCTCGTTGGAATTTTTGGAAAGGCTGAGTCAGTGCCTGAAAATCTCTACTGATCAAAATAACATGAAATTTGATGGGAAACAAGTAATAAGTATCGTACAAATGTTTATTTAGCATTGTAATAAGAAAAAAGAATAAAAAAGCCATAATTTGATATATAAAGTTGAATAAAAAAAAGCAAGTGCACTGTTGGATTGGGTCAAATCCATCTATATTTGTCCTCTGTGTTGTTTGTTCTAGGAAATTGACCTCCCAACAGGCACTCATCCGCTTATCGGACTGTAATCAAGCCTTGGTGGACCAGGTACTTAATGATGGGGTTTTACTGTAGTAACCAGATAGATATCTGGTGTGACTTGGACCAGTGTCGTTATTGTCTTGACCACGAGGTTGAATCAAGTTCACAAATGGTCCTGTTAATGTATCGTTCAAATTCAAGTTCACCTTGGAAGAAGCAACTGCTGGACCAGCAATACAAGCAACGAAGATAATCAAAACTAACAGGAACAATGACAAGTACTTTCTAACCATTCTCTTACGTAGTCTAGCTTGCTTCAACGAGTAGATTGGAGGTCTGATTTGTCTGGATGGTTTCAACCAGAACAACATCACCGAATGCCATCTATCAATTAATGGAATCATAACCAATGGGAATTGGATAATCAAGATAAAATGACCTAAAACGAAATCGGCTGCAAATTCTGATAGTTCAATAATCTTAGCAACAAATTCCCTTGATGGTTGAGTCCATGCTGACCAACCTAATCCTTTACCGTACCATTTACCAGTCCAGAATGCAATGTTAGCATTATCGTTCTTGTATTCACGAGTCAACAAGAATGTGGTCATGATCTTGAAAATGAATCTCTGACAGTAGATGGTGGTACCAACACCAATCAACATTCTGGCAAAATTGAAACCTTCAAGAACCCACATGACAATGAAGAAGACAATGTGAACAATCACTGCAACACCATGAGCGAAACCAGCCATGGAGCCACCAACGTTCTTGCAACACATTCCAAATAATGGGCCTGAACAACATGATAAAGCAACACATAGGAATAAAACACCCATATCGATAGCAATCGGTGCTAAAACACAGATAATTATACGGATAACAGAGTTAACTGGGTCAACTCCATGGACACCTGTTTGAGCGTTGATGAAAGTGAAAGCAACAAAACAACCAGCGGCATAAATACCAGTTGGAATGATTTCAGCGAAGATGATATTGGTACGATGAGCTCTAGCAGAATCACCAGCAGCCTTCTCAGAATCAACACCAAGGACCTTCCGTTTGAAACCAGTAACACGAGATCTGGACATTCTAACATAACCAATCCATGAGTTACGGTGCCATTTGTTGTTACCTCTTGATAACCATCTGATGAAATCTCTGTAATCAATAAAGAAATCTTCCCAAGCGAACTGATGTGGGTTGAATAAGAAAGGAGAAAACACTAAAGCCGATAAAGAAGCCCAGAACCATAATAAGGCTGGTTGCCAATAGGAAACAGTGCCGAACAAAATCAATAACAAAGCTCTAGCACCCATATAAATAGCTGAACCAGCGAATCTTGAATATAAAACGGAGAATGGAATACGGGCAGTAGCAAAACCACGACCTGTTGAGATATAACGAGCACCACCGACAGATAAATCATTGGCTAACGAAGAAGAGTAGATTTGACCAACGAAAACTTCAAACATTGGCGACAATGATAACAAATGACGAGTGAATCTTTGGGCAGCTTTCCAAACACCACGCTCAATCAATTCTTGAACAAAGATAGGGATAAAAGAAATGAAGAAGACAATGAAAATGGATAGAGTATAACGTCTAACCCAATCAACAGCAGGGTCAAAGTTGTAACAACCAATTGGATACAAAATATCCGTGATTGGCTTATTAGAATCATAAGAGCATAAAATAGATTCATGAGCTAAAGAGTTCAAATTAACCATAGTCAATATGAATAATTGTAGGGACAACTGAATGAACAAGTTATTAATGTGGAAACCAGCATGAGCATAGTAGAAAGACAAAAATCTATCAAGAGGTAATTGAGTACCCAAATAGTAATATTCTCTTGATAACATTTGTTCACCCATACCAGCACCAATTTTAGTTGTGAAATTCAAAATTGAACCAAAACCTAAATCTCTACCTTTACCACATTGAAAATATTCAGAATGTTTAATACGACCACCACGACATATAGCAGTCATACCAGCGTAAATATCCTCATTCAAATGTAGACCTTTTTGAGCTTTAGACACACCACCTCTTGTGTTCATGAAAATGGAGTTGACAAAATCAGGATGACCATAATGTAATTTACCACCAATTTGAGCTAATGTTCTAGCGAATAAAGTACCAAAAGTTTGTTCTTTACCAGCTGCAACATCACCCAAAACACCAGAGTTTTCAGAGAAGATATATTCTCTAGCACCAACGATGGCAACAGGATGGGAATCAGCATGTTCTTCGAATTTCAAGTTTGGAGCATATGGATTGACTTGTTCAACATTCATTTCTTCAAATTCAGCCAAAACTGATCTGATCTTTAGACATTCTTCCAGATAATTATCTTGATTAGCATCAATCAATTGTAAGTACTCACCACGGGTGAAAATAATAGCATGATTCTGGTTATCAGATTTACCATCGCCCAAAATTGGGTTACCGGACAATTGGACTCTGAATTTTGGACGACGACGACCATTTTCTAGAATTTCAGAATGACCATCGATAAGAGCTGAGTAAATTCTTGGTTCATCACCTTCATTTAGCGGAGGCTCTTCATCCAAGTAAGCGATTTGTAAATCAGGATAAGCTCTCAATAAAAATTCGGCATTTTCCAATTCCTCAGGTCTGAATTTAGTCAATCTTTGCATAGAAACGACAAATTTGAATTTTCTTCTAGCCATCTTTTCTAATTCTCTTTCTAAACCTTCAGCATTTCCACCAAACATTTGTACAATTTCTGGATTTTCCACCCTGTACAACAGTTTGATTGCTCTGGCGTAGTTCATGAAACCAGAAACAGTACGGTATAGAGTTTGAGATCTTAAAGAAGCCCAGATTCTAGTACGTAAGGTATATTCCGGAGCAGCAGATTTGAAACCGATGAAGTAGAATGGCAAGTCATCAATCTTAGATTTCAAACCATCATTCTTCTCTTCTTCACCATTATTTTCATAAGCTGCAGTTTCTTCTGATAGAATTTTGGTGTCTTTAACAAAACAATCCCATTCAACAGGATGTAATTGTTTCAAATACTCTAACAAGGTAACACGTGAGAACTGATCATCTTCCTTGATAATTTCTCTCAAAGATAACAAAATCTTTTCGGAGTAATGAGGAGTCAACACAGTGAAAGTTGGCATGTTATCAACAGGTAATGGTTCAGGGATTGGAGTAGCTAATGATTGAGCAAAGAAGGAAATACGACGTTCAGCTTCAGAATTAGATGGGAAGAATTCAGTTTCGAAATTGTTATCATCTTGAGAAACAAAGAAAGTTGGAGCTCTCAAAGTTCTTTTGCCTTCAACTTCAGATGGAACTTGATGGTATAACAATTTTTGAACGTGGTCAATAGCTAAAAGATGTTCTCTGTACATAGAGATAACAATGGCATTCCAAACTTGAGAGATTAAGACTTTTGGTTTGTATTTAATTTCCATATCAGTGGTAGCCAAAATCTTGGAGTATATTCTCTTTGGTAATCTAGTAAAGATATTTCTCCATGGAGTTAAAATGGAAATACCCAAATAGAAAGAACGACCAATGGAGAAAACACAGTTACAAACAATATACCACATATAAGTATCCAAGAAGAACAGAATCAAATCAGTAGCATACATGAAACCTAAGGTGATTCTGGTTTGTTGTTTACAAAGGACGTCATTCCACCAGTATTCACCAACACATCTCATTGTGGTTGTCGACAAGATACGAATTGGATCTCTTAAAGATAAAATCAAAAAGAAATATGATTCAGAACACTTGGCAGCAAAAACGGTAACCCATAGCAAGTAAGACATCCACATATCCAAACCACTCAAAGGAGCAAAAGAAGCGGTGAAAGTTTGGGAAGCAACGTATTTTCTGGTACCACCTTTCATGTAGGAAGTGAACAAACCACCTAAAGGCATGACGGTAAAGAAAACAACAGTAACAACAGCAACGAAGAACATCACAATAGAAACTGCACGAGCAGCATTAGAGTATACATCTAATGGATTCCAGGCAAAGACGAAAATCATTGGACCTAAGTTAATACCAAGGATTATTAGCAAGAACCAAAAACGACGAGATAAATGTTGAGCACCCGCCCATTTCCTAGGAACAAAACACCATTCACAAATGGTAGCAACAAGTTGAATGACACAGGAGAATGAACCAGCCAAGGCAGCAGATCCCCATCTGTAAGCAGCCAAAGGTTGGTTATTCACTAACTGTTGGTAGTTTTTGGTGTATAAAGTTGGAGAACTGTAAGCCATGTACATCCAGAACAATGAACCATGAATAATCCAAATACGGTTGAAGTTGGTAACCAGATGTAACCAAGTTCTAATTTCTTTATAAGTTTTAAAGAAAACCAGATCCCACTGAACTTCTCCTAGTTTAGCATAACGCTCAGCAGGTGGTAAGTCAACCAATCTTGAACCATCTTCAAAGACGATTTTGGCAATACCTTCAGGATACCAAAATAATTGATTGACATCATCATAACCGATGACTTTGTTGTGATCACGTTCACGTTTGACGTAACGACCTTCAATAACTTCAAACACTTGAGATCTTATGAAACGGTAAATTGGAGTCACGACTCTATTCAAGAAATCACCTTCTGGGACAGGTTCAACCCTTTGTTGACAAGCTGGAGACTCCAAGTAATCAGAAGCACACTTGTAGATGAAACATAAACATTCTGGAGTAAATCTGACTTGATTTGCTTCACCCCAACATAATAAGTATAAACCGATTTGGCGAACACGTTCAATTGGGGACATGTTGTTCATCTTGGTTTTCCATCTGTAGTCAGCGGCTTCTAAAGAGTTGTCACCTTCCAAGGCATTAAGAGCCTCTTCTGGGTTTTCAGCATGCTCTTCGACGGCTTTTCTAGCCTTCTTGGACTTCTTTTTAGCTTTTCTAGCCTTTCTTGATAATTTACCCAAATTCATATTTCTAAACCCAACTTCATCATCAAGATCCAATTGAGCAGCAAAGTACCATTTTTTATAATTTGCGGTATCACCACCGATGTAATCGGCATGTAAAGATAATAAAGCTTGAGCAGGAGACATTCTTGAGGATCTGGAATCTAACAGTGTCATGAAATGGTCAAACATGTTTCTCATGGAATCTCTTTGAAAACCGAATTTATTGGTTAGATCAATAAAGACATCTTCGATTTGTTCAATGGTAACAGGAGCTTGCTGATCAGCAGTCCAGGCAGGATATGGCTCATTTGGTAAAGCAACGGCAATTTGAGAAGGATCAAACCCAGCATTGCCATAAATAGGAGTAGATGCACCAGAAGATCTTGGACCGCCGTAACTCATTTGAGAAGGAGTGTATTGTGTACCATACTCATAACCTGGAGTACCTGGGGCACCACCATAGCTGAAATCAGAAAAGGCTTCATTGTCAGCATTACCTCTTGGTTGGTCGTAATAACCTCCTTCTTGAGCGTAGCCCTGGCTGTAAGCATCTTGTGGATAACCAGTTTGTGAGTAGTAAGATGCATCGTTTTGAGGATCATAGTACTCGTTCTGGTTCAAGCCTTCTTGAGATGGCTGATATCCGTCGTTGTAGTATGGCTCCTGGGTATTCTGATCATACTGATACTGGTCATGATATTGGTTGTCAGAGTATTCTTGTTGGTACTGACCAGAACCTTGGTTCTGTTGGTCGTAGTACTCTTGGTTGTGTTGATCGTTATAAGACATGATCAATGACGGATCAAATCAAAGCGATGGAAACACGGAAAAGGGAAAACGTAAAACAAATGAAACAAAGCCAATAGGAATGGATATACGAACTGAAGTGAACTTATTCCTTGAGGCTGTATCCAGTTCACTCTATTGAAATAAGAAGAAACGGATCAAACACGGTTAACAAACACCAGATAGTTATAAAAATAGCAACCAGATAGAAAAAAATTTGGAACGGGAAAAGAGTGAGGTTTCCAGGCCAAAATAAAAAAGAAGAAAGTAATGAGGCAGCAGACAAGTGAAAGCAAAGCACCAAATCTCTTTTTAAGCGTTAAAATCGTTCAAATTTCAAGGATCAATGTTGAAAAGATGAAACTTTGAACCAAGAATGTTTTGAAATCGAAAAAAAAAATAAAAATAAATCAAACGAAAAAATCAGTGATCTGTGCTCAAAAAACGGTATTGACAGGGGCTAAACGATGCGAACGGAACGTGAAGCAGTGGCAACAAAATGAGTAGTTTGAGAAGTTCTTAAAACCGAAATTTCCTTGATTTTTCAAGAGTTTTAGTTGATTTTTAGTTCTGTATTTTTTTTTGTTATTTCTTTGAATTTTGTAGGAGTTTTTTCATTGGGAAAAATTTCTATGAAAAGTAAAAAAAAAAAAA
>JAJLXD010000035.1:0-69686 GCA_030571115.1 Wickerhamomyces sp. yHMH617 | reverse complement strand
AAAAAAAAAAAAAAAAAAAAAATCGGCGCGAAAAAAGAAAAAAAGTTCAACCGCGTCAGGCGACATTTGGCGAAAATTCGCGCACATTTGTACAGAATTCACGAAAGGAGCGCAGTTATTTTTAGCACCCGCAGCCAAAAATGGAATATTCGGCAAAGATCAAGGTTCAGGCTGTTGCCGTTTTGGGAATCTTGTGCAAGCGAAGAAATTTTAAGTTACAATTGACAGCTCTGAGCCTCTGAGTCTAGACTAATGTATCTGAGAGTCTCCAAAAGTCTCCAAATCAAGTTTATTAAGTCTTCTACATGCTATTAAAACTTTTGATGACAGTCTTTTATACTTTACTTATGACAATTTACAAAACAATCAGAATATCAAATTATCAAATATCAAATAACAGGGAATAAATACGCGCCAAAATGGCAATAAGAGTACAGAAGAAGTCATTACCATTACAGAAGCCTATGACACAGTCGCTTCTGCGGATCGGGTTGGACGAGCGAAAGACATGTGAGAAATGCGGCATGTCCTACCTTAAGCATGTCCAGTCAGACATCAAACAACACCTAAAGTACCATCAACGGTGTTTGCGTGGCCGTGAGTGGAATTCCAGATGGGGTGAAAAGGTCAAGAGTGTGAACGAGAAAGAGTACATCGTGGAGGTGAACCCACAGAGGTCCCCAGAAACAGTTGCTGCACTCGACTTACTTGAGATCGTGAACAGAGAGCTGAATGCTCCAGATGATAACGACTTTTGGATGAAGCACTCGAAAGATGCGAAAGACGCAAAGGATACGATGGGAAAGGTGTTTGTCTACGTGAAGGACAACTATGGCGTTGGAATTGTCTCCGTAGAGAAAAGGAGTACAGGCTACTGGTTCTCAGTGGAGCATGGAAAGATAGTTGGAGACCAAAAACTTCCATTAATTGTTGGCATCAGTCGAATATACGTGTGTCAGGACCATAGAAGGCAGGGTATCAGTTTTAAACTGCTAAACACGCTACAGACACATTTCATCTACGGGTTAAGAGTACCCAAGTCTAGAATTGGATGGTCTCAACCCAGCTCTTCTGGTGGGAAGCTTGCATCTGCGTTTAACGGTGCTAAGCACAAGTCTGGAGCAGTACTGATCCCTGTGTATAAATAGGCTGCTAGTCATTAGCTTCTTATGTGGTTGGTATTCTGTTTTCCTGCCAACAATAATGGAAAGATGCTACATCTGATTCAGTTATCTTCATTGAAGATTCTGGTCGCGATCTTTGAGCTATCGCTAGCGCCATATTGATAACTCCATTAACTAAAACCTATTGACGAGATTGTTGTGCTCTTGAACAGAGAGCTAAACCTTCTAGAAAAATATATTGCTTGCTAGAAAGTCACAACTGCTGATCATGCCAATTACCATAGGGGACTCTGTTACGTGCTCAACAACATCCATGGAATATTTCATTTCTTCTCTACGCTAGATGTCCTCACTTCTAGAAGAAGGGATTGAAATTCGTGGACACATGAAGAGATAGAATCATGAAATTGTAAACATGAAAACGAAAAAGTTGCATTATAATTTGAGTAGTCGACCAACTTACTGGTCAATTGAGTGCTATTATCGGATATTTAAATGTAGCTATTAACTTGTGGAGTTGTGAAGTTCATCTATACGTACTATAATTGTCCTTGAAAGTCCTCGAGAGTCCTAAAAAATTCTTAAAAGTCTCTTTTAAGTCCGTCATTCAAGAGCCTAGTCCAGTAATGAAAACAAAAACACCCAAACACCATTCAACTTCGTCCAAAAAAAACAAAAATTTAGCCACTTTGAACTAGCACGAAGAAACAAAACACGAAGAAAGACGAAGATTTAGAGAGAAGCAACTTTTCAATTTCTGGTACTTTTGTTTCCCATCTCGTGTTTTCGTTGTATTTTCGCCCATTGCATCTTTTTTATATCACATGTCTGCATTAACTCAACTCTATTACAGAGCCCCAAAAGATGTTGGGCTCATAAATGGGACTCCATCTTATGAATCTCTTACAAATCTCCCTCAAGTGACAGACGACGTCCGTGTTGCTTTATACTCGCCTAACGGGAAGTACTTTGCTTACACGCAGCCTAGTTACACCACTATTCTGAACCCTGATGATGGATCCACCGTGGACAAAGTTGACGGGTTGAAAGATTGTCTTGACTTGCATTTCAGTCCTAATGGCTCTTTCTTGTCAATCTGGGAGAAACCAGTAAAGCTCGAATCTGGAAACTATCACGATAACGTCAAGATCTACGATATTTCAAGAAAAAAATTCATTGGTCAATATAGTGCGAAAGATCAAAGTAGCTGGAAGCCTGACTTCACAGCTGATGAAAAAGTCATTGCTAAGCTATTCAAAAATGAGGTAAAATTTTATCAAGTTTCAGAGTCAATCAATTTTGAAAAACATTGGACAAGTTTGAAATTAGAAGGTATTTCAAACTTCAAACTATCTCCAGGTCAAAAACAAACAATTGCTACGTTTATCCCTGAAAGAAATGGCAAACCTGCAACTGTCTCAGTTTGGAACATCGGTTCTTTCACCAATCCAATATCCACAAAATCCTTCTTCAAAGCCGAAAGATGTTCTTTGAAATGGAACTCTTTAGGTACCGCTCTATTGGCTCTAGCATCCACCGATGTTGATGCCTCAAACAAATCTTATTATGGTGAAACCACTCTATATCTGTTGGGTATTGCCGGCTCATATGACTCAAGAATTACTTTGGATAAAGAAGGTCCAATTCATGATATTACTTGGTCTCCATCAGCAAGAGAATTTGGTGTTGTTTACGGTTATATGCCAGCTCAAACAACCTTCTTTGATGCTAGAGGAAACTCCATTTATTCGTTACCAGCCGCACCAAAAAACACCATTTTGTTTTCTCCTCATGCGAGATTCATCATTGTCGCAGGTTTTGGTAATCTTCAAGGAACTGTCGACATTTATGATCGTCAACAAAAATTTGCTAAAATTGCTTCTTTTGAAGCTCCAAATACTTCAGTGTGTCAATGGTCTCCTGATGGTCGTTATATCTTAACTGCCACCACCTCACCAAGACTTAGAGTTGACAACAGTATCAAAGTTTGGTATGCTACAGGTAAACTGATCTATAATAGAGATTTTAAAGAAGTCTTTTCAGTTGATTGGAGACCACGTCCATTAGAGTCTTTTCCACCAGTAAGAAATTTAGATGACAATCCTCAGCCTCATCAGAGTGGAATTGATTACTTATTGACTCATCCAAAATCAACTTCTGCCGGTGGAGAAGGTGGTTCTAAACCAAAAGGTGCTTATAGGCCACCACATGCTAGAAATGGTACTTCAAAATCTGCTGCTCCACAATCCTTATATCAGCGTGAACTGAACTCATCAGTGTCAAGTATCTCTGGAGGTGTTTTCAGACCACAACAGAGAAGGGTTGTTCCAGGAGCCGCACCAGTTGTTGAAAAGGAGAGTAAAACTGCAGTTAAGAACCGCAAGAAAAGAGAGAACAAGAAGAGTGGCAGTGAAGAACCTCAAGAATTGCAACCCCAAGTACAACAGGAACAAGAACAGCTGATTGCTGGAGGTGTTCAATCCTTAGAAGAGAAAAAAATTAGAAGCTTACTAAAGAAATTAAGAGCTATTGAACAATTAAAAATGAAGCAAGCTAATAATGAACCACTAGAAGATACTCAACTATTGAAGATTCAAACCGAAGGGAAAATAAGATCTGAGTTGACTTCGCTAGGTTGGTCTGAATGATAGTTTACATGTTGCTTTTTTTAATGACATGACCCTCAAAATCTTGTATTTCTAACCAGTAGATTTATTTCTCAAATCAGCGCATTCGAAGGGTAATCCTTTCTTTAATACGACATGCCCTCCGTAGTTCTTTGCACATTTTCTATAAATATCACCCTCGTCATGAGGGTGGAATCCTCTCCTTTGACATTTTGTTATGATTCCTATCCCTCTTGGATCAGTGAGTCTGAAAACACCAAAATTAGGTGACGATCTAGGTGCACACACTATAGCCATTGCTTCTGGCAACATTATCTGGTATGAGTTTTGGGTATGCAAATCCACAGAGCTCAAAAAACATGATTGGGTAGGGTGTGTATGAATCCAACCGAGGACAAATAAGTCATTGGCATCAATATATTCAAATATTGCTTCCTCGTTCCGGGTGGAACATGTGTTTGAAGTGGAATCTTGGTCTGGTATCAGTAAAGTAGTGATGAAGAATGCGTTGTTGGATAGTTTTCCACATAAGATACCACAAGTTTCCAGTTTTTTGTTTGTGTTTGCTGATGCTATATTCAAGAATTCTTTTTCCAATTCATTTGGAATGTAAACTGTTTTCAATGGGATGCCACCTTCTGTTGATGCAATTGATTTATGTTCAGGTGCTTTATTTATGATTGGTGGTAGTGGTTCAATGTTTGACGTGGCCTGAACTGGTTGAGAAGGTGAGTATGATTCAATATAGACGGGTTGCTGTTCTAATCGCTTCACCAGATCAGGATCTTCGTTGTTCCCTACTTCATATACATGGAATCCTGGTAGCGTGGGATATGAAGGAGGTGGAGCTTGTGACTTGTCATCGATAATTGAATGGAACTGTTTCAAGGACTCGTTGAATCTAGCATCATCAAAGTGTATGAGTTCATGGTCAGCTATTTGTTGCATTGATTGTCTTTCCTTCAGCTCTCTCTGTAATTCGAGCTGTCGCTTTAGCTCGACCTCTTTATTCTGCTTGACACGAGCACTGTACGCTTCGAACTGGTCAATGTGTTTCTGTAACACACCTTTCACCTCTTCTGCGCTTTTCAACGCTCGCGGGACAGTCTTGTTAACGAGGCTTTTGTACTTGTGGTACGACTCATGGTCTTGTTTAAGTCTCGGGTATTTCGAGATCTTGTTCATCACCAAATCAAGAAACCTGAGGTAGAGAATGTATGCATCGTTGAATGACTTCTCCTTGGTGAATAAATCAGCGTGTCTGTTCAACTCAACGGCCGTCCGAAGATAGATTCTGATGGGCACATTTGTCGAGAACTCGTAGTTGTGCGCCTCGACAACAAGCGCCTTGATCGATCTCGGCGGCTCCATTTGGCTGTCTTCTGCCTTCTGCTTTCTGCTTTCTGCTTTTTATTACTTGTCAGTGTTAGTGTTAGTTGCCCCCGCGAATTTACGAAGAACATTTATTATTATATAAATTATTACGTAACAATATTATTACCCTTTTGGGTCTATTTCCGAGGATTTGACACGTGTGATAAGTGATAATCCTCGGTTTTGATATTACGTAATTTTGTGCCAGACACATATTTGATTAATTATTTGTTATTCTGTTTCTTTGGGGTCTTCAAGATCTAAGATCTAAGATTTCTGGGACTCAAAAATACTGCGAGTTTGAAACATTGGTTGTCGACATGCGGTTGAAAATTGATACTGGTAACAGCAGTAGTGTTATTACTGTCGAGGACAATGCTCCGGTGCGTGATCTCTTGCAAAGATTTTCTGATGACGGTTTGGTAAAGATGAATGGAGACATTATTAAAGTCAGATCTGGATTCCCACCAAAGGTTATTGACTTATCAGACACCTCGAAGGCATTGGCAGACGTCGGTATAAGGGCTAGCGATAAGTTGACGATAGAAGTTGCTGCACAGGCTCAGTCTCAGCCGTCGCCTCCAGCACTGTCCCACAAACGATCAAAACGATTTGGTACCTCAATTCATATACCACTAGCACAAGGTTCTTTGGTCTTGCGTAAAGTACCTGATGACAATTCATGTTTATTCCGTTCAGTCTCATACTCATATTTTCGTAACCTTCAAGAAGGTTCCCAATTACGCTCAATTATTAGTGATACTATAATGTCAGATAGATCTACTTATAACGAGGCAATACTGGGTAGACCTATACTGGAATATGCAGAATGGATTCAAAAACCTAACAGCTGGGGTGGTGCTATTGAGCTCCAGATATTGAGTTTGCATTTGAATGTAAACATCTTCTCATTGGATGTCGAAACTGGGAGATTGGATAAATTTGGTGATGATAACTTCAATAACTTTATAATCGTTGTCTATGGTGGGATTCATTATGATACAGTCGCGTTCACATTTGTGCAAGATCTTGATGAAAAGAGTGATGATATCACGGTTTTTCAGAAAGAAAGTGATCTAGGAAAAGAAATCTTGGATAATATTGGAAAATTACGAGAAAAATTAAATCATAAGGGATACGTTACAAACACTTCCAAAATCAAGATACAGTGTAAAATCTGTGGTACAACTTTAGTAGGAGAGAACCAAGCAAGTGAGCATGCTTCAACACTTGGACACTATGAATTTGGTGAAGTTTAGAAAACCCATAAAGATATATTGCATTTATATTAGAAAACCCTTGTAAAAACCCAGTACTCAAAGAAAAAGAAACACATTATAAAACTAATGTAAAAAAAAAAAAAAAATAGCAAAACATTAAATGAATGGAAGAATTAAAACCAAAGTAAAAACAGTTATGACATGAGATGCAAATGTATAGAGTTTCACGTTTTATTATTTTTTTTTCTGGAAAAATTGGAGTTAATCTATGTTTCCATGACCACTTCTTTATCATCGAAAATTTCCTCTTGTAGCTCTCCGCCAATAACTTTAGGATAATTCGTCGTTACTAGCTGAACAATCTCGTCTTTATGTTCTTCTTCGATCTGTTTTCTTTGTTTAAACTTTTCGACACTTTCCAAGAATTTTTCCAAGTTGTTTCCTAGAGCAGCTTGAGATTCAAGATTTGTATATGGCTGCTGTTGCAAGAGTTTCACTCTTCTCTTATGTACTTTAGTTTTATAATGAGCTTTGATTGAATGGTCGTCTTCAAAATATTTGGCACAATGAATACAGTAGAATTGACCCATACCAGTTTTATACTCGTCTAATGGTTGATCTTTAAGCTTTAGGATAGATTCTTTCGAAGACAGGTCATCATATATCAAGTCCAAATCTCTTGTTCTTCTCTTTGTCTTGTATCTCTTGACTGAATATCTTCCCATCTTTGAAGGTTTATAGAGAATCAGAACACTTGTATTTGATAGATAGAGGCATTAATAAAATTAAATTTTTTTTTGTATGAGATGAGCTCCAGTAGCTAGACTTCCTAAAATGGTAATACAACATCAAAGATGTTTTATAACGAAAAGGCAAAGACATCCGAACACCAAATAATTGAGAGTAATGATTTACATAATACAAATACACTAATTTGGTATGATGTATATAAAGAATGTATGCTTCCCGTGTTATGGTAGTTCCTCCGCAATCTAACTACAGTCTGCAACCACATCCATTCTTCTATGGAGCTCTACTACTGGTACATATTGTGGTTTCACTTATATCACATCGTCACCTGAATAATACTCAGTAATTTCCCAAAAGTATTGTGCAGAGATCTCCAATATCACTCTTCACAATCTTCTCTTCCTATAATATTACTGGTGATAATTGTACAATCAGTGATGATCCAGCAGACCAAACTGAGAGCGCAAAGTCATTGAGAAGCTTCATGCCAAACCTTGTGCAGGGAGATCACTCTCTAGGCTCTCAGAGAGCAATTCTTCAGAGAATATCAATGCTGAATCTTCAGATGGAGATACAATGTTGAAGCTGCGGTTCATCATATATCGGAACTACAGAATGTGATTGGTAATTCTGTGCTAAATAAGCAGATATAACCGTTGCTGGAAGAACCGTTGATTGCGACAATGGCAAGAGTAGAATTTCTCAAACGAAATCAATGTGAATGACTTAGCTAGATGTTGGAGTAATGGAGTGTTTCCCAAAATGCTGCTCACATTAGAAACTGGAATTGTAAATGCTAATATATCTAATGCTGAACATCAAGTTGCTGATATATCAACAATAGAAATTGTGACTGATAATTTGGTTAAAGTCGAAAGACATATGATGGATGACCTTTTTAATACTGCTGCGAGTTGGTGATTTTTACAATGAGAAGATTACAAATATGGCAAAAAAAATCGGTTTATCCAATCATTTGATTCTCAGTACTATCATATTATTCCTGCATTGTGGCCATTTGAGGCAGATTATGTGTCAAGAAACGAATCTAACAATTGCCTTTCAGAACACCATTCCTCAGCTATTGAAGGCATCGCGATTGATTCATCCAGCATTATGAGAGTGAGGCTTACAAACGCAACCCACTTCATGCTGCTTTGAGCTCTCTATCGTTGCTATTGCAAAAATCAGTAGCATTTAACCCTCTCATGAAGAGAATAAGGATGATTACGATAAATTGGTGAAAGATGTACCAAAGAATATAGTTCTAAATCTCATGTAGCACTTCAAGAGCTTCACCTAAACGCTCAGAATACTAAGGGAAACAGTAAACCCATATCTGTTCGGACAGACAAGGTGCTCAACAATAAAGAGAACAATTTGACCCAGAAGAAACCACTTATTATTTCAATGTATGATTCTGGAACCATGGTTGGAATATTTCCTAAGAACATGGTGCTGAATGAAGTTGGACACATTAAAACCACAATTCAAAGCAGATATACTCACGTGGTGGAAACTTCATCACTTAGGATTTCCAAGTTGAAGGTTCCAGAACTATTCATCTATGGGAAGTTGATGTTGTTTGTTTCTGAGCATTTGCCAATCCACTCTTTGTTGATACTAATGTCCTATATCAATCCCAACACTAAAGTGTCTTTTAAAGGTTATCATTAATTGAGAGCCATGATATTAAATTGAGAAGAAAATATTATAAAAACGTTGAAACTCACTTGAAGTTACTACATACGTTATTGAAGACATAATATCGAGATGTCGAAGTAAGGAATTCAACCTCAGGAGAAGATGGCGGCATTTATCTAATTTTTTCCCACGCAAGGCTCTATGATCTTGATGAAGTTGTTGACAGATAGAATGACCTGGATAATCTGAAATCTTTGTTCAGAATCAAATATTGATGTGAGGTATTGCTATTTCTATTTCTAGTGATATATTATCATGAATTTATATTGAGATTAGAGTCTTATCAATGAAGAGTTAATGTATTTAACATTAGTAGTAATATTATTAGACCGTGGTCATGTGACACACTAACACCTGTACACCAAATCTATTATTAGCAGTCACAAAAATGACAAAAAGATGCTCATCGCCACTCTCAAAAGTGTCATTACGCGAATATTCCCTTTTACAGCGAGAGCAAGAGTTAAGGAAGGTGACCCGGCCGTTGGCGAATTGTATTTCTAATCAAGCTGTTTTTTATAAAACTACGGAAAACCCAACTCTTTTCACATTGGAATCAAATAGTATCAAACAACATAACATTTCAAAATGGCTCGTCGTCCAGCTAGATGTTACAGATACCAAAAGAACAAACCGTTCCCAAAGTCCAGATACAACAGAGCTGTTCCAGACTCTAAAATCCGTATCTACGATTTGGGTCGTAAGAAGGCCTCTGTCGATGATTTCCCATTATGTATCCATTTGGTTTCCAACGAATTGGAACAATTATCCTCTGAAGCTTTAGAAGCCGGTCGTATCTGTGCCAACAAATACATCACCAAGATCTCTGGTAGAGAATCCTTCCACTTGAGAGTGCGTGTCCATCCATTCCACGTTTTGAGAATCAACAAGATGTTGTCGTGTGCCGGTGCCGATAGATTACAACAAGGTATGAGAGGTGCTTGGGGTAAACCACATGGTTTAGCTGCCCGTGTTGACATTGGTCAAATTATCTTCTCTGTCAGAACCAAAGATTCCAACAAAGATGTTGCTATTGAAGGTTTAAGAAGAGCCAGATACAAATTCCCAGGTCAACAAAAAATCATTATCTCTAAGAAATGGGGTTTCACCAACTTGGACAGAGCTGAATACGTTAGAAGAAAACAATTAGGTGAAGTCAAAGATGATGGTGCTTTCGTCAAATTTTTATCAAGAAAAGGTCCATTGGAAGAAAACTTGAGACAATTCCCAGACTTCCAATACCAAGCTTAAGTATAATTATTGAATCGAATTATGGGTTAGTGTAAACATTTGTAGGATTTTACCATATTTAAAACGAGTACACTTTTTGTAATTTTATCAAAATTTTTTGCACAACGCGTTAAAACTTGAAATTTTATGGTCCATTCTCAATGAAAGATCGACCCTATTTTCTTTTTAGAAAATTATATATAAAAAAATAAATTCCTCAACGTTTTGTAAACACGTAAACATCAAGCATCACAACACCAAAGAAATGTCATTTACTAATAAAGAAAACCCAAAGACTCTTGTCCTATTCGACGTTGACGGTACTTTAACCCCAGCCAGACTCACCATCTCACCAGAGTTGAAACAGCTTTTAGCTGATTTGAGAAAGAAGGTTGTCATTGGTTTTGTTGGTGGTTCAGACTTCCAGAAACAAGTTGAACAACTAGGGCCAAACATCTTGCAAGAGTTCGACTACTGTTTCAGTGAGAACGGTCTAACTGCTTACAAATTGGGTGAACAACTGCCATCACAATCTTTCATTCAGTGGATCGGTGAAGAACAGTACAACGAGTTGGCTAAATTCATTCTGGGTTACTTGTCCCAATTGGACTTGCCAAAGAGACGTGGTACTTTCATTGAATTCAGAAACGGTATGATTAACGTTAGTCCAATCGGAAGAAACGCTTCAACAGCTGAGAGAAACGAATATGAAATTTACGACAAAGAAAACCAAATAAGAGTCAAATTCGTCGAAGCCCTAAAACAAAAATTCCCAACTTTGGACTTGACCTATTCCATCGGTGGTCAAATCTCCTTTGACGTGTTCCCAACAGGTTGGGACAAGACCTACGCTTTGCAACACGTGGAGAATGAAGGATTCGAAGAGATCCATTTCTTTGGTGACAAATCATACAAAGGAGGTAACGATTACGAGATCTTTGAAGACCCAAGAACCATTGGCCATGCTGTCAACTCACCAGCTGACACTGAGAGAATCTTGAAAGAGTTGTTTTTCTAGATAATGTATAATTTTCTTTCTTGTTAATTTCATGTTAACAGCCTGACATAGGCTAATACTAGAGCAAAAGTACCTGTACACACACCGATTAGCCATTGCATCACTTGAGTCTTAACACTGTCTATTTGCATCTTCATGTTGGCCACCTCCTGGTCGATTCTCGTGTCGATTTCGCTGATGTGCAGCTCGTGTTGACTCCCTTCCTCTCTGATCCGACCTTTTTCCAAGGATAAGTCCAGTCTAACTCCAGCATTTGATTTGGTGATCTCTTCTCTGATGGTGATCTTGAGCTTCTCAAGATCGTTTCTCAACCGCTCATTCTCGCTTTGCACTTTGGCGAATTCGCTTCTATCAATGGTCTGTAGTTCTCCTCTCAGCTTTGTGAAGTCCACCTTCTGCTGGTATGTCATCTTGCTCAGAGTTTCCTTGGTGACTAGTGTCGAATTGATGGAAGAAAGTGCATTGTTCAAAGAGTTTGCCACTATTCTAATGATCCCTTCGCTCTGCTTCTGGTTGAATCCAGAGTTTTGCAGAGATTTGGCAAAGTTTCTTGTGTCGAAGTGGACATTCTTTGCGACTCTCGCCGTGTGGAAACATCTCAGTGTTTGGTTCATTTTTGCTGTGTTTTTCGGTGGGTTTAATAAATGTTTTGGTGATACAAATTGTTTATTGATTGTAGTTTTCAGTTAGTTGTTATAGTTATTTTTCAAATAAATATTCATTAGATATAATACAATTTATATACAGAAAAAAAAAAGACCAACCGCTGGATCAATAAAAATGTGGAGGACTTTTGTGAGGAAGCCACTATGTTTCAAGAGATACCTACATTTGTCGAGGTCGAACTTCCAGGCCAACCGCCCACCGCAAAAGCAGTTTGATGAGGCCCAAATGTTCAGCGACCGTCTGACGAAACAAGAATATTTCGCTAAAAGACCTTCAAACGACGCAGAAATAAACAAGTTCAAGAGAATCGAGGGCGTTTATGGCGTGGTAACTGGTATCATCGGTATTTCTGCGCTGCTTATTGCCTTTTCAGCTTACGAGAAGTGGCCTGTGATCAAGAGCTGGTTCAACACAATTGATTCAGAACTTGATGACTTCAAACCTCTAAAGAAGAAGAAAATGGAGCTTCCAGTAATCACGAACAAGAACAGCAGTTCTGTTCCAGGTCTCTATCTCAGCGGTGACAACTCAAACTACATCGTGAGCACCAAGAAGTCCGTGAAAGAGCAACGATTCCCACTAAGACACGAATGGTTTGATGGGAAAGAGCTGCAAAGCGTGGAAATTGGTGCTCTTTCAGCATTAGCTGTTGATGTGAAAGGAGATCTGATACAGTGGGGCAGAGGTTTCAACTATGGCTCGGAGCCTGAGATCAGCGTGAAAGGTGAGGGCATAAAAATTGCCAAATTCTCCAACGGCGTGATTTATGCGTTAACCACGAAGAATCAAGTGCTTGTGATACCGGAAAACAAACAGCAGCAATCGGAGTATGTGAAGTCTGAGAAGGGCTGGTTTGGATCTCGTAACAAGCTGTTGAAGTTGTCGTTAGATGTTTTATCTAAAAATGAGAAGCTCATCGATTTACAAACTGGTTCAAACCATTTAGTCGTGCTATCAGATCAGGGGAAAGCCTACACTTCTTCAACAGGTTTAGCACCCATTACTCTCAAATCAAAAGGTCAGTTTGGATTACCTGAATTCTCTCAATTTCAAAACATTCCATCACCTAATAAATTGTATGAGATTACTCTACTGAACAATGAGGTCACAGCCACCAAATCCAAATCTAAATCCACAGCTAAAGCTAAACAGTCAGCTAAGATAACTCCCCGTTTCATCACTCAAATCGCTACTGGATACAATCATACCTTGGCCTTGGATGACAACGGTGAACTTTACTCATTCGGTTCAAACACTTACGGTCAATTGGGTCATCCGGTATCATATGACTCTGAAGTTATCCCATTCCCAAAGAAAGTCACACTGATAGGTCAAAATCTGAAACGAGACCAGTTCGCCAAAGTTGAAGAAATCCACGTGGGAGGTGACACATCTTTTGCTAAAGTTAAACCAATGAAGTTGTTTAAACTAGTCAAAAACAGAAATCAACTTATAGAAGATGATGACGAAGACGATGGGGAAGATGATTATTATGTTGGATTTGGAAATAATTTGAAAGGTCAATTAGGAACAAATCATTTCACTCATGCACAATTCTCACCTTTGAAAATACAGACGTTGAACAAATTTCAAGACTTCAACGAAGAGACCCAAGCAATGGAAAAGATACATATCAAATCATGGTCTTCAGGACCCGAACACACTTTCATCAAACTCGCCAACAATGACGTTTTATACTGGGGCTCAAACGATCATGGAGAACTAGGTAATGGTAGGAAAAACAGATCACCAAAACCTGAAACACCTCCTGCCATTTTGGAACCTGACGTTGACTACACCAAGAAGAAGAAAGATTGGTCTTTTATCAACCGATTACAACTTCCTGATAACGTTGAATGTGTTGCTGGTGTTGGTGTTAGTGGTATTTATTATAAGCCTGTTAAATAGTACTTGTAAATACAGATAACTATCGTAACCATCTCAACAACAACCAAAATATAACGAACATAGCAATACATGCACTATAAAATATCCATTTATCACCTTTAACCCTTCTCTCTATACTTCTCATAGTCTCATTACTCACTCCCAATGTATTCATTGTGCCAGCCAACCTATTTCCTATATCTCTCAGCGTATTATTTGAGCTAACCAGCTCCTCAAATGAATGACGGCCCATCTCTAGGATATCATCCAGTTGTGCAAGTCCACGATCCAATACATCATGTTCTTTAGCCATTCCTGTTCTATAATCATGTGTTTTTGAGTCATATGGATTATCAGATATGCTTTGTTCATTTGTATTTGATTGATGATGTGGACGACGATTCTTCAAAAGTTCTGATTTATTAGCTTCTTGTAAGCTCTCTTCTCTTTTTTGTTTCAAGTCATTGAACTTCGTTTTCAACTCTTTTAGTTCATTATTAAAATTTGTCAACCTTCCTTTGGCTTTCTCTAGCTTCACTTCATCCACCTCGTTCTTCATCAAAGATTCGTACTCGTTGATCACACGACCTAAGGTACTCAGGTTCACGGCAATGGATCCTTGTAATGATAACGGTGACGTTGTTGTGTTTTGTTCAAACTGTGAAAGATCTTTTCTCAACGTTGTGAATTGTTTGATGGCATGATTATACACGGAATTCTATACATGATTAGAACAATTTCTCATAATAAACAAAGCAACAAAACTCACCATCCTCACTTGATTCACTGTTCAAGTAATTAATCAAAAGTTTTTGTTTTGGTGTCACTTAAAATTTCCATAATAAAAAATCATGTGGTTATGAACCATGTCCTTATTCCATAATATTATATTCCAATAAAACACAAAAAATGACTTGATAAAATGGGTTAAAAGTATGACGAGTATAAGTATAGGAATATTCTCTTTCATAATTTTATGTTTTAAATCCATATAGCGTAATTAATTTTATTTTTTTAGTTCAGTTAATTAAACTGGATACGTCTTGACCTTTAAAATTAATGTTTAGTTAGTTGTTCAGCTTTTAAATTTGAATAATATTTAATTAATTATTATATATATATATATTAATAGGCTATTTAGACCTGAAGTTGCTCATTATAACAACTAACTATGATTAGTTTAATCATATTCGGTACCTTATTTACAGCTATTGATATAAATAATTTTGTATACCATCGTCCCGATTTGGAATTTTCCTCCGAAATCCGCATACATATGTTTCTTATTCTTTCATTCTCTATCTTCAATTTCTACTGAAACTATTTGATCAATTTGTCATGCCCAAAGATCAGGCAGCAAGTCTCTCAAAGTTATCTCTTTGAAGAAGAGCAAAAAACCAGTCAAAAGTTTTGATGCTGAAAGCTCAAAGACTGATGTTCATAGTGCACATCATAATGCTAATGAGGGTTACATTAGTGGTTTCCAAAAGGTCATCTGCAGGACTACGAAAACAGGCAATGAAAATAATCCACATTAAGATCATTTAGTCAAACTGTTGACCAGGTGGTTTACAAGGGTAGTGATTTGCACGATCGCCAATACTTATGAGTTGTTGAACGATTTGTGGAGTAGTGCAAAGTATAGAAAGGATATAACTGAACTGTTAGGATATCCCAGCTAGTAAAACTTATCTCAGTATTTTGTCTTGGTATCATCAGTAGGTAGATATTACCGAACGTAGATCTAATTACTAGTGAAAGCGATGTATTTTCTGTTGTCAAATTCTATGAAATTAGCCACTACTCCTCATTAAAATGAAATAATATATAATTTTAAGTACGTTTCTCACGGTTGAATATACCTCGGAACACTTTGAGTAAAGCATGTCTTCCATCATATAGTGGAAACAAAGATACTGCACCAAAGGCGAAGATCAGCCAAATTATTGAAACCACAGCCCATCCAACGTAGAAAGGTTTTGTAAAGATATAGTTCCTGTACAATGGCATTGGGAACAGCACCCAAGTAACTAGAAAACTGACGATGAAATAAACCCATGAAACTTTAGTGATTTTCTTCAAATATGTAGCATTTTCATCCACCAGTTGTAGTTGATCTTTAGGTTCTTCTGAGGAAACACTAATTCCAGTTTCATCTTTCACAGCAGCTTCTTCGATTGTCTCGTTATTTTTTTCATCGCTTTTGTTGTCACTGTTTTCATCCTCAATTCTCTTGTCTTTCTCATGAATATCAGGAATGAGCTGAACCTCACGTAAAATGTCCCAATCAAACTTCTCACTAGGAAACACAAAACTTACGACAATACCTAAAAGGGCTGGCAGGAACGTTGACACCACACTTCCATAAAGATTTGGAACTTGATATCCTAGTGTAGTGATAGTAGCTTCACCGTAAATGGTTTTTGCGGTGACCACCCAAATCACAAGTCCAAGTAACAACCCACTCAATGGGCCTGCTACAGCTGCCACCCGACTATGTTTATCCCATAATAAAGTAAAAGATAATCCAAATATACCAGGTGTTATAAGAATTGAACTGAAATAACCAAACCATGTCATGTCAACACCAACGTAATATAGCATCACGGTGAAAGCACTGCTAAAGAAACTAAACCCAACAACAGACAAATGTGACACCCAGACTAATTTATCATTCCCTGCATTAGGAGATATGTATCTCTTATAGATATCAAATGAAATTAATGAGGAAACTGAAACCAATTCTGAACTAATTGTAGATGCGGTTGTCAAGAAATATGCTAAAACTAATAAAGCTTGTGAGTTTGGACCCAATGTAGCATATAAAGTGTATCCTAAACCATAACCAGAATTAGCTTCGTAATTTGACATCGTTCTAGGATAAGTTGGGAACTTATCAGATTGCTCCAAGACAACGTTAGCCATACCCAAAACCGAACCAATTGAAAAAGGTATTGCAAAGATTGCTAAAGAACCAAGAATGTAACCTGGAACAGTACTCTTGAAACTGGATGAGAAAGCTTTTTGCCAGTATGAAGAATCCATAATTGTCAATCCAAAGTTGTTCAATGAGTTCAGCCATGCAAAGAATACACCATTTTTGGATCTGAATGTTAAGTAAGAACCTTTATAATTACCTTCAACTGGTCTTATACCATCAAGATCATACTGAACAACCATATCATACAAGTTACCCAGACTTCCAATCGCATCAGAACGAATAGTCCCAAAGATGAAATACATTACCAGTATCAGGGCAATAAATGTATGGATGTAGTCAGTGTAGAAAGTAGCTCTCAACCCACCAATAAAGGTGTACAATAAGACTCCAAATGGCAACAAGAAACAGCATGCAACGACATGGACACCAGTCATAGCACTGATAGCAGAACCAGAACCCAAAATGATCATACTTGCAGCACAAATGTTATTGGTTAAACATAAAAACAAGTAGAAGCAGTGAACAAACGCACCATATCTCAGATAAACGATCTCAAGAGAGGTATGACCGTTAGGAATCTTTTTCTTTGCATGAATCCCCAGTACACTCATCACTGCGATTTGCACGATGAGCCCAGCAGAATACCAGAAGGATACACTGATACCGTAGAAGTACACCATACCACAAGCCCATAGATACTCTGTAGCCCACATCCAGGAGCTGAAGACAGAGGAGGCCATCAGGCCAACTCCAACAGTTCTGTTAGCGACAGTAAAGTTTTCAGCGGAATTAGAGTCCTCGTGCAGATATTTGGAAGAAGCCTTTGTTGTCAAGACAATGATAATTGCAAACAGTGCACCAATTCCCACAATAATACCATAACCCACTGCCTGTGTTGTGAGAGGTGGAAGTACCTGATTGTCAGACATTTGTATTGATTATCTATTGCTCTAAGATTTCAGCAGCCTGAGATTATGCATCTTGGCAACTCTCCAAGCACACGAATGCGTCAGTCTTTATATATATATGTATATAGATAAATCCTTATTTACTTTGAACAGCATTGTACAATATTATATTGGGAAATTGTGTGAAATTGTGTGCACATGTAGAAAAAAGTGTGTGTATAAGTTATAACTGTGGGCTATTGAGAAATACATTGTTAACTGTGGTGGAAGGTATATAAAGAACAGTGTACTTCCCAATTGCCAGTATCCCAGTGTCCGAACAAGGTATTATAAGAACATTACATACTGCTACATATTTACTGTTTACTGGTTGTTTAAAAGTAACTATGGCAACAACCGATCACGTGACGTTCCAAGGTGGAAATATCAAAGTGTCGCCCGAGTTCAAAAAAGCAGTTAATGCGAAGCACAATGTTTTCAGTTTATCTTTAAACAATGTGATTGATAGCGGATTTAGTGAAGATGAAGTTGCCAATGTTGCCAATATTTCGATTGCTGCTGATGTTTCTGCTGATGTTTCGGCTGACCTCAACTTCATCGACCTTAATCCGGTGGACATCTTCAACCGAGACGAGTACAGTGTGGCTTCTCAACTGGAGAAGAGTTTGACTTGTAATGGATTTTTTAGTATTATTAACCATCAGATTGATCCACAACTGATTAAAAAAGTGATTCAAATATCAAACGCAGTCAATTCCGTTGATGAAACTGGAAAGTCGCAATTCTACGCCGCACAAAGTGATGCAAATGACGAGCTTCTCAATGAGGACAAACTCGGTGCAGAACAAGAAAACGGGTTCAAACGCTTAGGTTACTGGCAATTGCAAAATGGAGTGAAAGATGCTATCTCTTTTTACAACATCAGATTTTTAACAGATTTGAACGCTTTGTCCACCACTAGAAACCATGAGATTATTCTAGCTAATCTTGATACTCTTTATGAATATTTCATTGAAAATGTGCACAATAGATTGTTAAGACAATTGTTGACTCTATGTGACATTATTCTTGGCTTGCCTAAGTCAACACTATGGGACCGTTACTTCCAATTGAACCATGATGATCCTAGTCAAGGAGGTACTGGATTGTCAAGATTGATGTTATATCATCCTTTATCAAGAGAAGATGCAATAAAGACAGACAACCAATGGTTAACGGGTCATTCTGATTCTACTGCTTTCACCTTCATCCCTTCAACGCCAATCATTTCGCTTCAAGTGCGTGATTATATAACAGGTGAATGGAAATACACTCCCTATATTCCTGATTCTATTGTTGTGAATGTTGGTGATGCAATTGAGTTTTTAACTGGGGCTTATTTCAAATCTGCCATCCATCGTGTTGTCCAGCCACCGACATCCCAGTTGAAATACTTACGAACAAGTGTTATTTACTTCTCTTATCCTTCATCTTCCACACCAATGGATCCTGATGAATTACACAGTGAGAAATTACAGAAACTGGGCTACGTCAAGCCTGCAAAATGGAATAAAATCACGTTCAAACAATGGGAGGCTCGTAAAGATGCGTACTTCGGCGTCGACAAGGAGTTTATCAACGGCGAGCCGAAACCGGTGCTCATTTACGGCAGGTTCAACGAGAGATGGCATCACACCGAAAACTTCTCTAGATGATCACGTGACATTTGGGATTCACGTGACTTTTTTTTTTTCATATTTTTTTATTTTTCTTTTTTGTTTTTTTTATGAGACGTCATCGACTATTGATATTTTATTCTTTTGAGACTTTTTTGAGACTTTTTTTGAGATGTCCATTGATGAAGATGATGATCTGTATGTGATTTTATCCTAGATTTTTCAGTGGCAGGGGAATATTGTGCTAACGGTTTCATTTCTGCAGGCAACTTTCAGCGAGCACTTTAGCTGCGTTATTGGAGTTTCAAAAAGATGAAGAGAAAAGAGTGGAAGAATTCGCTAAGCTAGAACAGGCTGCGCAGAAACAATTCGATGATAACCAAATTTTGGCTGAGAAAGGGATGCAGCTATTCCAAGAGGACTGGCAACTTTCGCAGTTTTGGTATGATGACAAGACAGCAGACATTTTGGCTGATGCACTGATTGAAGGTGCTGATGAAACCACTGTCATCTGTATTGTCAGTGCACCTTCGGTGTATGTTGCCCTAAAGAAGAGGGCAGAGCTGCCTACGAATGAGATATATCTATTTGAATACGACAAAAGATTTGAGGTGCTAGCAGGCGAAAAGTTTGGGTTCTATGATTACAACGAACCATTAGAATTCAGAGATGACTTGAAAGGTAAAGTGAATAGATTATTAATAGACCCACCTTTTCTCGAGGATGACTGTCAAAAGAAGAGCGCACAAACTGCCCATTCACTGCTGAGCAAAGATAAGAAGACACTTACTGCACATGGCACACAAAAATACCGTCTGATCAGCTGCACCGGGGAGAGAATGAAATACATAATGAAACAAGTGTATCCAGACGCTAGCATTACCACATTCCTACCAGAACATGCCAACGGTCTCTCCAATGAGTTCTATTGCTACGCAACATTCGAAAATAGCATCTGGAATTTCCAGAAAGACGAGACTCTTTAAGATTGCCTGAAATCTGTACATATTTCACCATCAAACTTAGAGTTATTTGCTTAATATACTTGATGTGAATCAAAATCAACAATTCATCACTTGATTGAGATTTGAGACTCGATCAATTTGTAGACTTTGTTTCATGGTTATTTTTATGTGTATTAATAGTTAGTGCTGACTAAGCCAACCTCAAATTGGTTAAAAGGTATAAAAATTTTGTATACAACATAAAAATATTAGTCAAAACAAAGGCCAAACCAAGGAAATGCCCGCTCGTCGTTACTTCAGTTCGGACCATTTGAACTCACCGTACTCGAGAAATGGTCAGCCGCAAAGTCCACACTCGCCGCATGTGACGCGCACTCCTTTGAAGCCTCCGGGAAGCATATTTGGAAAGGTGAAGCAGATGTTCTCTCCCACAGTTTGGCTATCCCAGTCAGAGCAAACAACCGCAAACAATTCTATACTAGACGAAACAGATATCAGTACGGTATCTGTGACGCAAAACCCACCAGTCCTTCAGTCAAAACAGTCAATTCCTCAGGGTCTGAGAACACCTAATCCTTTCAATGAGTTTAAGAGATTACAACAAGTTGCTCGTGATGAGACAGAGCTTGATTCTCCAAATGCTAAATTGGCTAAATTTTTCGCTAGCAAAGGTTCAGAGCCTCTATCTGAAATTGAATTGGAAGGTGTACAAGCTCTCTTATCCAAATCTAAGTCTGTGGTTAACTCTCCTAAGACCCCAAGATCTAATAGTATTGAAGAAGATGATCAAGAGAGCGATAAAACTTCGCTTGGAAATAAAATATTAGCTGCTGATACATCGAAACATGCATTGAACATAACACCATCATTTAAAGCCACATATAACACCTCTGTATCTGAAGAGGCTGATATTTCCAATGCTTCAAACGTGTCAAATGTGAGTAATGCTAATTCAGTCTTCAAGAAACGTGTCTTTGATTACTCAGGGTTCCCATCACCTTATAGAACCTCTAGATTAAAAAGTTATTTTTCTACAAATGATATCCGTTCTCAGTCCTCTTCAAGTTTAAGAAATGAAATCAAAGAAGAGGAACTTAAGATTGAACCTCCAAAACAGCTAAGCAATACAGCCACTGCTTTGTTATCATTTATCGAGAACTCGGATGTTGGCCAATCTACTGTTGAAGAAGAACCAGAAGGCTCAAAAATCAAGGATTTCAGTAATCCTTATGCATCTCACAAAAAAACCAAGAAACGTTTATCAAACGTTAAAAGACATAGTGCAATTGAACAATTAGAGAAGTCCTTGAACCAGGGTGATGACTCTGCTCAGAAACCTCTACAGCTACATGGGGAGCTTCCAGAAGCTTTGAATAGGTATAGACCAGCGAAATCATCTTCACTACGTGAATCTGTATTACTAAATGATGAAAGTGATGAATCAATGATTAAGGACTCATCAATGCAAGAGGATGATCAAGAAGACAAAAAAGAGGAGACAGATAGAAAGAACGAGCCTCTTGAGCTGAAGGAAACTAAACCGACCCCAACATCCACTTTTGCACTATCATCTTCCGATCCAAAATCATTTACAACCAATCCAACCAGAGATACCCCACAAGCAACATTTTCCCTGCCTAAACCATCTAATGAGCAAAAAACATCTTTATTCTCGTTCAATTTTACTGATCCCCAGAGAGAAGAAGAAATGAAAGACGTTGAGGATGACAATAGCAAATCGCTAACAATACAAAACAACGGTCTTAAAGCCAAGGGAAATGGTGAAACCGCGAATAACAACTTTAAAGACCTGTTCGTGTTCCCAAATACTGAAAGTCTCGGCTTCTCACTGAAAGACATTGATGAGGTGAAAGTTGGAAGATTTAAAGAGGTTTTTGAGTTTTGACGTGGTGTACGGGTGTTGATAATTTAACCGCAGTTAGTTTAACCGAAGGTGTTTGGATGTTCATTGTATTACGTAATATACGACTGAGAGTTTACGTTTTACGAATAACCATAAACTAAAACTTCAGATTCTTTTTAATTCAATTGTATATAAATTTACTGAAATGCCGTTGAATTCTGTTTTGTTGATCGGTGGTTCTGGGTTTCTGGGTCTCCATTTAGTGCAGCAGTTTTGGGAAGCTTCACCGAGACCAGAGATTCATGTCTTTGATATTCGTCCACTTCCTACAAAGTTATCAAAGCAGTTCAGTTTTGATCCGTCTTTGATTGAATTCCATAAAGGTGATATTACATCACCGGAAGACGTTGCACGTGCTATCAAAGAAAGTGAATGCGATGTTGTGGTGCATTCTGCCTCTCCAGTTCATGGTCAGAAACAGGAAATTTATGAAAAAGTTAACGTTGAAGGAACAGCTAACGTGATAAAGGTTAGTAAAGCACAAGGTGTGAAAGCGTTGGTCTATACATCTTCTGCAGGTGTTATTTTCAATGGACAGGATGTCTATAATGCTGATGAATCATGGCCAATTCCGGAAATCCCAATGGATGGTTATAATGAGACAAAAGCGACTGCTGAAGCAATGGTTCTTAAAGCGAATGACCCAAATGATGATTTTAGAACAGTAGCACTCCGTCCAGCGGGAATTTTTGGCCCAGGTGACCGTCAATTAGTTCCTGGTTTAAGAGATGTTGCTAAAGCAGGACAAGCAAAATTTCAAATTGGAGATAATGATAACTTATTTGATTGGACTTATGCCGGTAATGTTGCAGATGCTCATGTTTTGGCAGCTCAAAAGGTCCTAGATCCTGAAATTAGAGATAAGATATCTGGAGAAACGTTCTTCATAACAAATGATGCTCCAACTTATTTTTGGACTTTGGCAAGAACCGTTTGGAAAGCTGATGGTATGGTTGAAAATTATAATATTGTGTTGAAAAGACCAGTTGCTATAGCTATTGGATATATAAGTGAGTTCTTTTCCAAGTTGAGTGGTAAAGCACCAGGAATTACACCTTTCAGAGCAAAAGTTGTCTGTGCCGTTCGTTACCATAATATCACGAAGGCTAAAACGTTACTTGGTTATAAACCTAACGTATCTGTTGAAGAAGGGATTAAAAGAACTTTAGCCTGGATGGATGAAGAGAACGAATAACGCTTATGATTAAAAGTATGGTTGATATTAGAAACAGAAATAGAACGAGAAGAAATAAGGACATGCATTAATCAGCTAAACATCATTTTATTCATTTTGTTTAGTCTTGCAGCTTTTGTAGATCAAGCTCTAAAGAGAGTGTTCGTCACAGCATTAACATCGATGACAAACAACAATAGTAAAACCATCAGTTCAAGTACAATCGAACGTGATAATGGGATATCGTAAACAGTTTTTGCACCGTTTTCTTGAGAACTCTGATTCAATAGGGATCCATTGAAGCTAGTGGTATTTGTTATGTTCGAACTTTCTTTAAACACAGATTTGTCAATGTTATGATGTGGAAAGTTACCGACATTAATAGAAATTTTGGATGAATTTGTTGAGTTCTCCAGAATTGAAGTGATAACAAAGTCTGCTTCTTTCTCTTCAACTGGCAATCTAGCATTTGGTCTCAAGAATTTAGCAACATGAGAATCATGTTTCTTGAAAGGTAAATTACAGGCATTAACATCGTTCATTGTTTCACAATCATCATAAAGAACGGCCAAAAAATTACCAGAAGCAGTATTTGGACATAAACCATAGCAGTCACGTTTCATGCTTTGTAAAGCACAGCATTCACAAGCAAGATCATCGGGTTTACACTCATCCAATTTTGACAAAACTTCACTAGCACAAACGGTCAAAGTCTCCAACTCTTCGCCTTCACAAATATTCTTTGGATTAGGATTAACATAAGCACCAAATTCAGTTGTATCTGAAGAAGAGACAACGACATCAACGGCAGATGAAACTTTCAGTAAAACAATTGAAGATATGATAAGGTCTTTCAACAACATGTTAAGTTAAAAAAATAATACCACACAGCTTCTTTTATATCCTTTGATTTTTCTGTATAATTCATTTAGAATGTACATATATGTAAATATATCAAAATAGGTCTCTTTCTTGAATATTGACATTAGAATTTTTCACTTTGTGTAACACATGAATTATTTTACACAAAAACAATCATAAAAATATTGCTATGTTTCTTTTCTAAGCTGTGCTCATTAATCTATAATTGTTCATAAAAAGTGCTTTATTGAATGTCAATATTATAATCATATCAATTCTCTCTAAGATGGTCATTGTCTTTTTGATTTACTATTCTTTTGAGAACTTTATTTAATTGTGTCTTTAATTGACCTTTTTGAGGCGCCTTATAAATTGATATTTTGAGGGTTGTTGTTGTTGTTGTTGTTGTTGTTGTTGTTGTTGTTGAATTGTAGATATATTTCAATTGATCAAATCATCATCACTATCGCTTTTCTTTCTTCAATTATTTGCTTACATATTATTTTCATACTATCTAATCTAAGCTGGCAGATATTGTATTATTGTATAAACAAATGGATAACCTTCATCGTGTCACGTGATAGATAAATAAGATAACCTTTTCAAGCATATCGCTCAAACGATTATGAAGTTTATTATGGAATTTATTACCTGAACCCTCGAAGATAATGTTACAGAGGAACCGTCAGTACTTTAGTTGGGGGTTGATTTACACAGACAAGTAAAGCTGATATCTGAAGAATGTTATATCGAACATGAGGATATTAAAGAAACTAGTATATTAGTGAATGAGAATGGTGATCCAGTAATGATTGATTATGGAGTTTCCAAAGTCAATAGTTAGTTCAAGAGTTAGTGGATAAAGACACAGAGATATGATAAGTATTATAGTGCTTTTTATGTTATCTTTGACTTCTGTGTATGGCCTTGATAGGTAGTACTCGGGAGCGTGATATGACGCAGTCTTAAAGTACGTGACTGCCTCTTAAATCTATTGTTTAATACCAGTGACTTCATTGATTTATCAATGGCAGGATATTATTTAAATAGCTCAATCAATAAGATCTATATTGAGTTTGAGATTGCACCTATCATTAGAAACAGCAGACAAAAGCTATGGTAAGATCAAATCATAATTTGTTGAAAAGATTGGTGATCAAGTGCAACAATACTTTGTGGACACTGAGGTGGACTTATCACATGATGCACACTGTTCAACAGAAACCATTAAATGAATAAGAATTATGAGAAAAAAATTCTGAGCGCAACTTTTAATATACTCACAATACACTTGTACGTACATATGAATATTTTTGATATCCCAGAGCGCACTTGCTAGAAACATGTTTAATGACCAATTACGAATATACATGCACCATTAGAATAGTTTATAAACATTTTTCTCTCTATAACATAGTTTGCCCCAATTCAATAGGGGTCCTGGTGTAACATAACCATAGATGATATTGTCCTTCTAAATATATGTTGAGAAATCAAGCATCACATATAACACAGGTATATTCACCTTTTGTATTTCCTAAGTTTTCAAGACATGTCTTATGATAACAATGACGACAACTGAATGTAACCAGCTCTAAATGGCAATCAGTAGATTCATGACTTTTGTTCAATTGTTTTGCCTCCCATTCACAGTAAATTTGAGAGTCTAATCCGCGACCCCAGATTGTCTTACCACATGCATCACATCCAAAGCCTTTCACTGACCATCCCAAACAATCTTTTGCAGTAAGTTGTTGAATATTTTGATATATTCCTTCATCAACCAACCTGGAGGTTATTGTCAAGATGTTTTTCTCATAAGAAAATGCTAAATAAATCTCTTCAGTGACTGCTCGAACGTCACCCAATAATGTGATGGTTACGGAAGATGAGCTGAGGAATTCAGTGAAAATTTTCAAAAATGAGCTTTGCTGTCTATGAATACCAGATCCATTAACTGTACCGAAATTAGTTACTCTTGATCTTGTATTTATCAAGGTGGAGAACAAATCTTGTAATAATCTTTTAATAGAATTTGAGACCTTGGAAGAATCTTCCTCTTTATCAAAGATTTTTAATTCATTAACTGTAAAGTTTATTAGTTTCAACCACATTCGTTCATTCTTGGATAAATCTAGTGGGTTAGATGGAGGAGGCAATAAATCATTATTAGAAATTTGCATCGCAATGGATAAATACTTCCAAAGTTCATCTTCTAGGGTCTGATAATTCTCTTGTCCATGTAATAAATTGATTTTGCCTAAGTTATTGATGATTTTTGTCATGTGGGAAACTAATTCATCCAATGCTTGCTCATGGTTTCCAGATTGAGTCAGCAAGTATACCAACGTTTCAATACTATCATTCTCTCTCAGGAATTGAACACACTCATTTAAATCAAAGTCTTGGGGTTTCAAGATCTTTACATAGTTCAACAGAGTCACATTATCAAATTTAGTCAAAGATTTGATGTATTCGTTTCTTTGATGCTTCTTCATCTGATATTTTCCTTCATTTTCTAATTGCACCAACGAAGAAAGATATAGATACCTTAGCTGTTCATCATTCAACTCATCAACAAAGTTATGAGCTTCTGGATAGTAAATATTTAGAATGTTCACAATCCTAAATGTATCAATTTCAATAAGTTCACTGAAATGATTCTTCACAACTTTATCAATTTTTTGTCTTTCTTTGGACCCCTTTTCAGTTGATCTATAACACTTATCTAAAACTGAATCGGTGGTATCGATCGAATTAGTTCTATCTAATTTGATCCAAGTTTCCAAGACATTTGCTAGTTTACCGTCATTCAAATATAAATTGATTAATATCTCATAAAATCCAGCTCTTTCGAAAACTGCCACCAAATCGTGTTTATTTGGGGGTTGATAAATTGATAATAAGCTTTGTAAACTTAATTCACAGTCTTCCTTAGTTTCATCTTTTTCCTCGTATGCACATAATCTTTTAATGGATTCATCTAACAACCTTTCAGGAATTCTTATAAACTGTTGAAACTTAGGATATGTTCTAGCAATGAAAATGGCAAAATTCAAGTGTTCTCTTTCAGTGAAATCATTTGTTGCAAAAACTTCGATTAAAACTTCAATGATGAATTGACGACTCACTTTCAACTTATTTTCCATTTGGATTATCTCATCATCATTTAAAAAGGAGTCCTCAAAAATCTCATTCATTGCTGACAAAAAAGATTTGGAGTCGAACTTCAATAAAATATAAAGGTACAAGAAAGCGCTATCATCATCTTGTTCATCATTAATTGAGAGTACACCGTCGATAAGTACCACAGGAGACCCGTTGAACAATAAGAAGTAAAGAGAAAGTTTGACATCGTCAACAACTCGCAGTTCGATGAGATTTTCAGTGGGATATTGTCTTCCTGTGAGAATATAAGCTAGATAATCGAATACCTTTTCACAACCCTCATGATTACCATTTTGTAAATCTTCAATAAATTCAAGAAATGGTGTAACATAGTCACCCAATAACTTGTTCCAAATATAGATATAGCTATCCCTTAGTCCATTTTTTCTAAGTAGAGAAATTGTGAAGTCAATATCTAGCGCTCGAATGTCCAAAAGACAGATGTTCTGCTCTAGTAAATCTGATTTCCCAATGGATATATAATATGTAACCATATCTTTCAGAATGAGTGGTGTTAAAACTTTTAATTCACCTTTCAATATGAAGGGTTCTAAAGCATCGAAGAATATATCCACTCTATGTTCAGTCTCGAAAATTTCGTAGAGCTCTTCAAATACTATTGATTGTGCTTCAATTGATATTAAGGATCTCATGGAAATATCCAAATAATCTCGAATCGAGTTTGTAGCTTTTTTAAATTTGGGATTCAAAACATGTACTGCAGAAGCTTTGATGATGTCAGTCATGTGATGCAAGACCAATTTCTTCCTTTCTTTAGTAGAAGAAGGTAAACCGATTGATTCCAAATTATCAACATCCCCTAAGAAATATCTTCCAGCAGTTTCAATTGCCTTGGTATAGTTTCCCTGGTTTACCAATTGCAGTAGAATGTTGACCCAATTAGGACTTGAACCAATATAGAGTTCATATTTGCCGACGAAGAAGAATTTTCCTTTATATATCTTGAAAGAAGAATTAAAATTATTGCAAAATCTTTGTTCACGTTGATGGAATCTGGTGTATAAATCTGGCTTGAAGATATGATGGGATAGTAAGTCGATGGAGCTACCTGGAGTCATTGTGGTTACATTCCAAAACACCAATTGCTGAGTAGCCGTAACCAACGCTAGTTGTGAATGGTTGACCCATTGAACGCCCAAAATCAATTCATCACAAGACCATCTTTTCTTTGAATCAAACTGTAAGCTTTCGCCAACACTTCGTACTTCAAGTATAGTAAGTACGTTCGAAAAGCAATATGCAAGTTTAGCAGGGACTGTGGTTCCATCTCGAAGGACAACAGCAGGAAACCAAGCTAGAACACCTGATTTTCCCAAAGATTCGTCCACTATGGCAGGTCTTCCAGTTTTGAACTGAGTCCTTATAAAGTTTGATGTTGAGACTATAATCAAGGCATGAGTATTCATGATAGCCACTAGTCCCAACGAGTCCATGTAGTCCACTGAGGAGCCCAAAGGCAAAGCTGCGCAGGCGAAAATTGTCTTTGTAGCATTTTCAAATATGACATCTTCATATTTACCGAGGACTCTCTCAGTTGTGACGGTGTAACCCAGGATATTTCTGACACAACGATGATAGAGCACCAAGCCATGAATATTTGTGGATACAATGACAGAATGTTTTTTGCCAACAAATGTCACATTGTTGATAGAAGAGCCTTCAAAATGACCATCTGAGACGGATTCTATTCCATCTGATGGGACAATATGAGCTAGTGGAGTTTTTGTTTTGTTCAGGTTCCACAGAAAGACGTCACCTTTTTCGAAGCCGGCAGCGATATGTGTTGAGTCTAAAGACAATGCAATACTTGTAATTGAACCACATGTTGAAGCCTTAGTGTTTTGGCCCAATGTTGAAATTAAGGACTGTCTGTAATCGAAGATGAGAATATAACCTTTGGAAGTTCCAATGACGACGATATCACCGGGCACAATGCAAGTGGGGTCTCCGTACAGCGCTCTAGAGTTACCGGAATAGACCTGATTGTTCAATTGGTCGATGTTGACCCATCTCAGCGCTGTTACCGTGTCTTTACTACTGGTTTCTTTAAATTCATGATGTGCCGGCGAGGTTAGTAGTCCACTGAAGCGTGTGCGCAAGCGCTCATCAAAGCGTCTTGTGCGCTGGCCCGAAATGCCAGAAGAGATGATTGACGGCGTTGCACTGAACCTGGGGCTGGAGTAGAGATCTCTGAGATATGTGCGGTTCTTTGTTGGAGTTGGAGTTGGAGTTGGAGTGAGCTGGCTTGATGAGTCGGGAAGAGACACCTCATTGACAGAATCTTGCGCAGGCGACAGGTTTGCAGACATTTTAGTTTGAAGACGCAGCCAGAACCTTGCCGTAGTGAACTTGTTGTAGCTTGTGTCAGCTTCCGCTATTTCTTTGAGCTGTTGCGCCGCTGTATGATTGTTATACATGTGATCATTGTTTAGTGGAGTTTGTTTCGCGATTTCTTGATGGGATATTTTTCTTTTTTTTATTAAGCTTAGCGACTGATGATCACACAATTGAATAATGAACATAGTTTATTACAGTTGAAGATTGAGATTGAGATGCTTTTGATCATGAAACGAAGCGTTTTGAATAAAAGAGCAATTCAGAAGTTTGCGCGCTGGAACTCGTCGTCGGAGAAGCCTTTGCCACAGGAAATAGAGAAGCTCAACCTACTCATAAAACAGAAGTTGGTGGAGTTGGAAGAGACCGAAAAGAGACAGAAACTAGCTGCTTCAGTATGTATTATATGCACAAACACATTCTCTGTGCCCATTACTGACCTTCCCCTGCCCAAAGAAACCCCGGATCTCAGATTTCAAGCGCCCGATACTCCTGACGTTTGTCATTGGATCCACAGCGTATCTTTCGCTGCACTGGCTGTGGTGGACTCTACACTACAACGAGCGTGAACAAGAGCTCAAATGTGAGTTAAATTTGATAAGTTTGACGCCAATTATTTTAACACATATATATACTAACAATCAACAATCAAATAGCCCAATTAAAGGTTAAAGAAGAGAAATTTCAGCAGCTTCTCGAACAAAACGCACAAATCAACACTCACAAAACTAGCTTCTGGTTCCTTCGCTTTTGGAAATAAAATTAATGTGGTGCTATGTTACATCTATTCTTCACTCATTAATTGTATTATAGAGATTAAGATGGAAAAAACAATCTAGGACTTCGTCATGCTCTTTTACACACACGGCCTGAACATATCTTAACAGCTGATGATAATAGTAAAGAAACACTGCATTAGAGTGGATAAGCCCCTAGTTATAGTATCTAGGTATAATGTGATTCGATCAACTGATCGAGATCCTCAATATCTAGACCCTCACCCAAATCCTTCTTTTTCCACATTTCATTCTTAAACTCACCACCACCATAATAAATAAGGACTTCTTTCCCAGATTTGTTCACCAACACGTTTTCCTTTTTACTATCGCCATGTATTATCCCGCATTCTTGTGTATATCTTTTAATTGCCTTTTCAAATTGTTGAAGAACGTATCTGATTGTTGCATTGAACATTGTCGTCGATGGTTTCCTGTTGAATTCTTTGTTTCTTGCATTTTAAACCTTCTTCATGCGACATTATAGGAGAATTGATCGAGAGAGTAAGAATATTGGTTAGTCATTTGGTTGAATAAATTAATCCTTCAATAGAAATATTTGAAATATTCGCGAATCAACTAAATAAAGAAGATATACATGTATTGTACTTAAAAACCTTTTTATAGTAACTTCAAACACTTTGAGAAAAGGAAAAAAAAGCTATGTTGAAACAGCTCAAAACTCGTCAATGGGCTCGACTTGCTTCCACAACTACCAGACCACCTTCCACTACAGCTTCTACTGTCATTGGAATTGATCTCGGTACAACAAACAGTGCTGTTGCTGTGATGCAGGGCCAGCAACCTCAGATCATTGAAAATGATGAAGGTGCTCGCACAACTCCATCCGTCGTTGCTTTTGAAAAAGGAGGATCATTGCTAGTTGGAAACTCAGCTAAAAGGCAAGCAATATTAAACACAGAGAATACCTTTTACGCTACAAAGAGATTAATCGGTAGAAAGTTTGCTGATAAAGAGATTAAATTTGATATGGATCATGTTCCTTACAAAATTATCGAGAACGATAACGGTGATGCTTGGGTTGAAAGTTTTGGCAATAAATATTCTCCTGCACAAATAGGTGGCTTTGTGTTGAACAAGATGAAGGAAACTGCTGAATCTCATCTCAACACTAAGATCAAAAATGCCGTGGTTACTGTACCTGCCTATTTCAATGATTCACAAAGGCAAGCTACTAAAAATGCAGGCCAGATCGTTGGTTTGAACGTATTACGTGTTGTGAATGAACCAACTGCTGCGGCTTTGGCTTATGGCTTGGATAAAACAAATGACGGCATTATAGCTGTTTTTGATTTGGGAGGAGGTACTTTTGATATATCCATTCTAGACATCGATGAAGGTGTTTTTGAGGTTCGTTCCACAAATGGTGACACTCATCTTGGTGGCGAGGATTTTGATATCCTACTGGTGCAATACATCCTTGATGATTTCTTTACAAAGACGGGGATCGATCTTTCACAAGATCGCCAAAGAATTCAAAGAATTCGGGAAGCTGCTGAAAAGGCCAAAATAGATCTGTCCCATGTTAAGGAGACTACTATTCATCTACCATTCATTATTGATTCACATCATATTTCGTTGAAATTGACAGAAGATGAGCTGGATAACCTGAGTTTACACCTCATTGATAGAACAAGAGGTCCAGTTGAAAAAGCTTTGAGTGACGCAGATTTAGAAGCTGATGAAATAGATGAGGTGATTCTTGTTGGTGGTATGACGAGAATGCCTAAAATAAGAAAAACAGTAGAAGAATTATTTGGTAAGAAACCAAGTACTGCTGTCAATCCTGATGAAGCAGTTGCGCTAGGGGCTGCTATTCAAGGTGGTGTTTTGAGTGGTGCAATTCAAAATGTGTTGTTATTGGATGTAACTCCCTTAACTTTGGGTATTGAAGTGTACGGTGGGATCTATAGTCCGTTAATCCCAAGAAATACCGTTGTCCCTGTTAAAAAAACCGAGGTATACTCTACAGGTGTGGATAATCAAACTGGTGTTGAAATAAGGGTATTTCAAGGTGAAAGAGGGCTAGTGAAAGACAATAAACTGATTGGAAATTTCAAATTAAGTGGCATCCCTCCGTTACCAAAAGGTGTTCCCCAGGTTGAAGTTTCTTTTGATATTGATGCTGATGGTATCATTAACGTTTCAGCACATGAGAAATCATCTGGTAAAGAAACCTCAATTACTGTCATTGGAAATTCTGGATTAACTGAAGAAGAAATAAATAGGATGATTAAAGATGGTGAACAGTATAAAGAAGAAGACACAATTAAAAAGAATAAACTGGAAGGTGCTAGAAATACTGAGCTTGTGGTTCACGATACAGAGATTGGGATAAAAGCATTCGAGAAATTTGTCAAACAAGATGAAGATTATTTGAAACTGGACTCTAAATTACAAGAGGTTAAACAAGCGATTGAAGTTGCTAGAAATAATGGTGATATAACTGTACCAATTCTACGAGATCTGTCTAAAGAATTACAGGATATTGCTGTCCCAATCTTTCAAAGATCTACAAAAAGACAGGCGGATGAACGAACGTCATAATGAATACTCATGAACAAACAAATGTATATATTATTAATTAACTAAGAAAACATATCAAAGCTTTTTCCAATTCCTTGGTAAGAAATCACGACCGATCACTGGTTCAAGCGCAATGGGGAGCCATTTCGATGCATCCCCAATAAAACCCCAGTCTTTGTTTCTATCAATCTCGCTCATATCAATCTCTGTATTGAAGACAGCAATTTTTCCACCTTTAATTCTGGCTCTTTCAACGTAACCCATTGCAGGCCAAACGGTACCACTCGTGCCAATCACCAGCACAAGGTCCACTTTGTTGTTCATCAAGAACTCATCTGCCTTATCAACCACCTTCAGTGGTAGCGACTCACCGAACCACACAACTCCCGGTCGCAGTAGTCCTTCTTTACATTTGGGACAATGCGGAAGATCTTCTTCTGGTATTGACTCCACAGGGTTGAACTCTGGTGAAGACAATACGGAGGAATTAGAAGCATTCGACGCGTTTGAGGAGAGTACACCTCTTGAAGCCAGACCCATTGGCTCTTCCAGCTTTCTACGCTTCAACTTCGGCTTTTCATCCTTCTTCTTTTCGTCATCGATGGCCAAAGCTGGTGTCAGTGGGTGTGTCATGTTATTCTCGTCAATGTAGTTGCAGAAGAACCCTGTACACCTCAAGGTAAAGAGACTCCCATGTAGCTCCAGGATCGAGTCTTTTGGATGGTGCGCTCTTTTTGACAGTCCATCGACATTTTGAGTCAGCGTTAGAAAGTTGTCCTTCTTTCTCCTGCTCAGTTCAGCCAACGCGAAGTGGCCCTTATTGGGCTTTGATTTCAACGCTTCTAGCCGTCTAGAGGAGTAGAACTGCCAGACCAGTCCCGGGTCCATTTGGAAAGCGTCAGGTGTCGCCAGGTCGATTGGTGAGTAGTTCTTCCAAAGGCCATTATTCCCTCTGAAAGTTGCCAGTCCAGAAGCTGCTGAGAGCCCAGCTCCGACAACTGCCAGGATTGTTTTCGATCGCAGCAAGTGTCTGTGGAAAGACTCCACACTTGAAGAGTCTTTGATGTTTATGCCATTCTCCATACTCGCCACTAACTCGTCACTCACTTGTCACTCACTTGTCACTCACTTGTCACTTAACATTCAGACATTCAGACACTCAGTGCCATTAATGTCACAAAGTTTCCCATTGCTTATTTCTCCATAACAGCTAGAAAAGTGGCCCTACCAGATTGTTTCCCAATTACAAAAAAAAAAAAAAAAATAAAATCAAAACAAAAACTGCCACCAAAGATAATTCCAAAAAAAAAGTGTACAATCGATCGAGATAAAACAAATAGAAATTAACAAATGTCCAGTGCTTCAAATCTTGCAAAGAAGATTAAGCAGTGTCACGATGAAGTATACGAACTCAAAGACGAAAATGGTGATTTGATTTATGAAATTTTCAGGGTTGTTCCTGATAAGAAGATGTACCCGGATTACTATGACATTATTGCACAACCTACATCTTTAAACTCCATTAAGAAAAGATCTCACCATTATCCTTCACCAAATGAATTCATTAGAGATTTGGCCCAAATTGTCTGGAATGCCAAAACCTACAACGAACCGGAATCGTTTGTCTTCAAGTACGCTGAAGTTATTGATAACTATATTAAAGAAACTGTCATTCCTAGATTCTCTAAACAAGGCTTCGACGTTGGATATCCTGATCTCTCTCCAATTACCCCAACAAAAGCAGGTGCACTTGTCGCTTACAATTCTCGCCCAGTTAACACTCAAACAACGCCCTTGTTGAACCGTGTCAGTACCCCAGTGAAGGATGAGCTTCGTCACAGTGAACGTGATTTACCAAGAAGAAGAGCTGCTGCTGCTGCTTCACAAGGTGGTATAATTTCAGGTGGTGTCTCACCCGCTGGATCCCCTGCTGCTGTGGCCACTCCAAGCTCGTATAATAAGGATCAGTCTTATAAGAGAGGTAGACCTCCTGTTATTGATAAACCATTCGAACAGCGTATAAAGAATGTTCTAAGATTTATCAAGAAGAAAAAAAGTCCAGACGGGTTCTTATCTACCCCTTTCGAGAGATTACCTGATTCTAGAGAATATCCTGATTATTACAATACAATTTCAGACCCTATTTCACTAGATGAGATTAGAAAAAAAGTGAAACAACGTAAATATAAAAATGTTGAAGGATTTGTTGAGGACTTCAAAATTATGATAGCCAATGCCAAATATTACAATGAAGCTGAATCACCGGTTTACAAAAAAGCTGTGCAATTAGATCATTTCTTCCAAAGTGTTTTACGGGAAGAAATGAAAAGACCTGATTCTGATTACATTCCAACTGATTCTTTGAAAATTCCATTAGATCAATTGGAACTACATGGAAAGTTGTACAAAATCGGTGATTGGATCTTGATCAATAATCCAAATGACACCTCGAAACCTATTGTATCTCAATTGTTCAGAATTTGGCAAACGCAAGATGGGCAACGTTGGATCAATGTCTGTTGGTATTTAAGAGCGGAACAGACGGTTCATAGAGTTGATAGATTATTCTATGAAAACGAGGTATTTAAATCAGGACAATATAGAGATCATCTTGCAGATGAGATTATTGGACATTGTTATGTTGCTTACTTCACTCGTTATCAGAGAGGTGAACCTGCTGTTCCATATGAAGGACCATTATTCATCTGTGAATATAGATACAATGATAATGATAAGAATTTCAACAAAATTAGAACTTGGAAGGCTTGTTTACCAGATGAAGTTAGAGATCATGAAGATCCAATTACACCATTACCTAACCTACGTCGTTTCAAAAAAATTGAATCACCTTTGAAGCACTTATTACCATCAAATGCTACTATAAATATGCCGATTCCTGAACCAACAATAGGTGCACCGAACGCACCGCCATTACATGGAGCGGTCTACCTTAGAGATATTGACGAAACTGACGATTTAGGGCAATATGCATCGAGTCGGGTATGTCCTAAATATATCATAAGACCTAATGATCCACCAGATGCCCCATCAAATAATACTACGCCACTAGGCAATTACTCCAGAAACGTTGTTTCTGCTCCCCAACAAGTGAATAATCTGTATCATGCTACACCTACATATGTTCCAACCACCACATCCAATTCATTTACGATACCAATTTCATTGGAGAAGGATACTGCTGGACTAATCAGAATGGATATTTCGAACAATAGGAGAAGATTGCAAGGAATACAGAATGATGTGTCCTCTGAGGGCCCATTGATCTGGTTTAGAGCACCAGGAGTCAACATTACTTCTAGAGTTACACCAGAGTTGAATACTTCCGGGTTGAACAGAATTCTGAAAAGAGAATTAGGTGATGAGGAAGATGAGGATCAAGATTCAGAAGTTGAAGTGCCAGGAAACGGGAAATTGGGACCAGTAAGAATAGGGCATAGTGCTAAATATTTGGCGTTCAAGTTGGCTAAGCTGGAGAAAGCGTTGTAATAATACAATAGTTCTAACACATTGATTGAATGTAGTTCCAACGAAACAAAAAAACAAACATATATATATATATATATATATAAACATGCAAAACAATAAAAACCCCCCTATTGGATCAATCCCCAGTATTGCTCCACACCATATGCACCACCGTCTTTCCATAAATCGTTATACGTAGTGAATAATAACACTTCATCTCCGACCGAATCAATAATGGCTTGCACAGCTGTTTTTTGGTTAGCGATTGAAGGAACAGCGACCCCATAAGAATTACCTTTTGTTGGCCAACCAGTCTCAGTGATCAACACATCTTTATCACCACAAACAGACTTGATATTACTTATCTGTTGTTTCAGCCACGTACCGGAATTAGATGGTTCGACGGATCCATCCCAGTATGGGTGTGAATTGACAGCGATGAAATCAGAGTACTCGCATAATGAAGGGTTATCTTGCACTGCAACAAGGGTATCAACTGAAACAACTGTCCCAGAATAACCAGCAGAGGTCAGATACGATCTTGCAGAGTCAATGGCAGTCTTGATCTCTGACGGAGTGTTTTCCCCAAAATTGACCAGTTCATTGCCAACAGATACTGTAAAAATGTTATCCCAGCCACCACTCACATCAGCAACAGCGTTTGATAATATTTCCACAGATGATTGGATCTTGGAAAGGTAGTAGATACCAGCAAATAGCTTCTGCGATGAAGTTTTGGAGGCTAAGACAGCCTCAACACCAGAACAGTCTGTATCATAGAGTCTGATTATGTCAAACTGAGACAGAAGGGCGATGTCGGATCTGATTGTGGATGTATCTTTGCATGTACCTGAATCAGTGTATGGCGAGTAGGTGATTCCTTTGGCCCCATTGGCGAAAGATATCTCAGCTGAGGCTGATGAAGTTGAAGAAGATAGCGACGATGAAGCAGCTGAAGATAATGAAGGAGATAGAGAAGATGAAGATAAATGAGACGAAGATGATAGGATAGTTGTACTATAACCGGAGATGGAATTAGAAGTAGAATACTCAGAAGAACCAGAATTTAGAGAAAAATCAGAATAATCGGAAGGGTCAGAATAATGGGAAGGAAGTGACGATGGAGCCGTATGATGCCCAACAGTAGCAGTGATTACTTGAGTGACGAACTGTGTAACAACATCAGCATCACGTCTATGCAGGTGGTGTTCGTGAATTGGAGAAGCAGATACCAAGGAAAGGAGAGAAAGCGCTAATAACCTCATCAGAAATCTGAGTAGTCTGCTAGACTCTACAAAACTTTTTGATCATAATATGAGTGCTGTTCAATGCTTCTTATATAGATTCATATACTATATTTCCTATATGCCTCGAGTATTGATTTTCGAATCTCGATGTTTGATTATTGTTTCAAATGACGCGTTGAGATGCACGATTTATTATAAGCCCGCAGGTGCTGAGCATCACAAATAATAGTAATCCATTGACTGATCTCAGATTTTCACTCCTTAACTTTTTAATAGACAACTAAGGCCTAAAATGGTTCGGACATGCAGTGCTATTGAAGGAATTTCATTACAATAGAACACTTCATCTAAGTGCTTAGTACTCACCATCATGGAACAAATATTTTTGAATATTTGAAACAATAGGGTCAGATATATGCTAACTGAAAAAATGCCATAATAGGAAAATATAAAAGTAGCAAGAGCAACACACGCTACACGTAAAAGTCTAGTTGACATAACTAATTAGTCATAACTAATTAATAAGCCTAGACATTTGCAAAGAGCAATAAGCCTCTGATGCCATAGGCCAATATTGGTGTCGAAATTCGCTGATTTAATATTCAGGAACACAGTATAAAGTTGGAAGGAACATACACGCTAAAAAAAGTCTCGTCGGAAACTCCTTATTAAACAAATATAGCATTCACTAACGAGTTACGAGTTACAGCCCTCGATCCTTAATATAGGTGAGCAGCGGCCAGTCCAATGTTTCACATATTCTTATATCAGACGTATTAAGTGCACTTACAAGCTGTAACGACCCTAATGTATAATCTGTATTTATAAAAGTGTATCATTTTTAATAATTCACACCATGAAATGAACTAAGTGGTCGATATGATGGATATAGCTTAAGACACTTTTTCTAGAATGGACGTGCTTCTACTTGATCTAATAATCGGCCCCACTTCTTAATAATTCAACATCAACCTCAATCATGAGCTTTTGGATAATAACAGCTTGTAAGTAATTAGCCTTCTGAGAGCTGGCAAATCTAGTCACAACCACGCCCGGAAAATAATATGTCCCTGAAATAGATAGTTCACAGTTGAACGTTGAGATCAGTTACATCCAATCACAATTACTCCCTGGGTTTACTGGTTGATCTAATTCTTAGAAGTGCTAAAAATGCTGTGCTGAGTGTTAATAAAACACCATTGTAAATGATTGCATTTTGGTAGCTCTTTGGTGTATTTCCATTTCTTATTAGCAGACCAGCTATTGGTGAGCCCAGAAGATTCCCAAAGCCTCGTGCAGAATACATCAGTCCGCTAATCGATTGATAATTCTTTAACCCAAATATCTCTGCCAGACATGTTGGAAGTAGTGATATTATTGCACCGGAGACGACACCGTAAATCACCACAAAAGATATGAACGTCCCTCTTGTACTGATAAGCCATAATGTGAGTACAGACAACGCACTAAGCAAATTGCATATTATGATCATGTTGAGTCTCCCAGTTTTATCAGCGAGATGACCGATAATCACTTTGAACATAGCATTAACACCGTTGTTTATGGCGATAAAGTTGGCACCTTGATTGGCACTAAATTTGAGAGTTTGAGCGTAAGTCGACATATAGTTCAAGCATATCATGTATCCAGCTGACTGGAAAAAGCCTGCTAATACTTGTGCAACAAGGCTTATTGTATCAATGCTAGCCTTGTCGTAATTAAACGCACTTTTCAGAGTTGGGATCTCTTGAATGGAAGGATGTTGGTTCACTAATAGACTTATAGAGCTAGTCACTCCAAGATTTATGAATCCAAGGACTCTCAGAGCCCACCTCCATCCTAAATGAGATATCATTAGTTTAGTTAGTGGGGCTATTGCCAGTGCTCCCATACCAGTGCCCGAGAATAAGATGCCCATCGCAACACCACGGTGTCTTGTGTAGTATGGAGGGGCCAATACCACTGGTGATATGTACACCATACTTCCACCTATTCCCACCAACAACCCTTGAGTTAAAATAAACTGGTAAGCTTCCTGTTGACAAAACCCAGCTAGCAACAACCCTAGACTCATGATAATGGATCCTATTAGCATCACTAATTTGGGAGATCCCAGATACCTTATCAAGGTATTGTTGAAAATGGCAAAGGAGTAAGTTGAAGCCGAAGCAACTGTACCAATCAGGGACACAACAGCAGGTGAGAAGGACTTCAATGGACCATATTGGGAGGTATAGTAATCCTGGAAGACACCAAAAGTGAACGTACATCCAAAAACCATGAAATTAGCTAAAAATCCAGCAATTATTATAAAAATTGCATGATACTGTTTCATTGGGATGATGTCAGGTGAATTATAGATCTTCTTCAATGGTGGAAAGCACTGGAGCTTATATATGAATTGCGGTCTCCATCCATGTGAAGTATGTGACTCATTGGTCATCTGTGATCATCTCTAACACTGTAAACTGTTGAACCGTATTACCTAGAGCAGTGACATTTCCGACAAATTTCAAGCATATATCCTTAATTGCCCGGGATCCTCTTCATGATCGAAACTTCCTATTTGGGAACTTTCGCGGTATCGAACATGTCAAAACAAATAAACAGATTAGGAAATTACGTTGTATGTCACAACAATCAAATTAACCGGTAAAATAAAAAACAATGGCCGGAACAGCTGCCAAAAGGCACAGAGGCTCACATTCGTGCGAGTTTTGCCGGCTCAGAAAGACGCGATGCGACCAGGGAAGACCGAGCTGCACAACATGTCTCAACAAAAACGTTGTCTGCTCTTACGAGGACGCGAAATCACCAGTCATCAAATCAGAGCAAACTCTCTCAGGACTCTTAGCAACGATAAAAAGTATGGATAGTAAACTAGATCGTCTGGTCTCAGGGCAGGTACTTTCTCTGGCAAGCTTTGGCTCAAATGAACCATCTTCAGCAATGACTTATGGTAATAATATGTTTGGAAGTGATGATGCTGATTTCATACAAATACCTGGGGTAGACGAAATGCTGACATCCTTGGATAATGGATTGGACCCCATTTTTCTAATAGATGAGTATCCTCATCGCAGTCTTTGGGCTGATTTTGTGCCTGACCCACTATTGAAAGAAGAAGAAAGATCTATAAAGGCTAAAATAAAGCTTGACCTGAAATTGTTGGACTCAAAAATTTTAGAACTCGATATAGATACTTACAAGACATTCGAACTTGCATATTTGAAGGATGTTTATAATGATCTTCCTATTGTCTGTTATGAGAAACTGCAAGCATGTGAATCCGAAATTAGAAAAAATGGCTTCGTCAATCCTAGCTTTGATGCTGCTCTTTTATTGCTTGTATCAGCATTGGGCTCATTGGCCTTATCAGAAGATGCTAAGTATTGGTCAACAATTAAATATCAAAAGCCGTCTCAAGAACTGGACTCAGATGAGCTTCCTCCTGGATTTGAGTACTTTATTGGTGCTCAAGAGATTAAATCTAAAATCGATGGGTTTCTCCCAAATAGTATCCACACTATCATTCTCTCTACATTGTCATCCTTTTACTGGCTTAAAACAGGAAATTTGACTGCCTTTTGGGATGATTTTCAAAAATCGAGCACGCTGCTATATATTCTATTGTCAAGACATGTTGCAAGCAAGTTCTTTAACTTATCAACAGATTACGTCGATGTTTGCAAAAGATTGTTCTGGGTGAATTTAAATATGGAGCGGAAATTTATCAGAGTTGTTGGACGTGGCTCTGGTTACTTTGAGCCTTCAAGCTTATTTAAACTTCAGAATGAAATAGGTCTACCCTCTTCCTGTTTACCTATACCTGCCGCTAATAATCTTCCTCTATCATTTGCGGATGACCGTAACCTTTACCTATTCTGCTACATGTCAGACTTGCTGTTAGCTAACTTGGAAAATAAAACAAGCTCCTTATTAGAATTCAACCAAACAAAATCCATTGAGATATACTCTGATATCACTAATAGATTAAAGGACGACTTATCACAATGGGCTGAGAATCTCCCGTTTGATGTTAACTGGCATAATACTGAAGATAAGCATCTGGTTTCACTTAACATCCATTTCCTAAATGTCGTTCATTCTATTGACTTTTCTCTGCTAGAGAAGGCTAATAACAAAGCTACATCCCTGCCTCAACGTATGGTTGACCAACTTCAATTAGTTGCTATATCTGTTATCAAGACAACAAAATCAATATTGGAGCTTTTCGCTAAATTGAAGGGAACCGATCGTCTACCGTTTCTCTGTTTCGAGATTCTGGATATCATATTCAAGATGATAGATAAGACCCAAACTTTTAAGACTATTCCAATAGAGCTAAGTTTTGCAGATCTTGATGCAATGATTTCAACCATTGATTCACTACGTCCTTACACTTTACATAGTTCTATTCTACACGATAGATCTGAAAAGCTATTAAAGACTTTGATTTTAGAAATCCAGAACTCTTGATCAAATGACATGCACTTTAACTTGACTTTCATGTTTAGATTCAGTAGCAGCATCAAAACTTAGATCTTCCGATAGACTGTTATCATCAGGTTCAGTTACAAAGATTGGTTCTTCGGCAACATTCCAAATTGCAAAACCAAAGAATGGGACACAGAAGAAATATATACCAGCACTGATTGCGCCCTGCGCAATAAGATGGACCTTTTTTGCAGAAAGGACAAAAGCCATCGCACTTCCCAGAGATCCCACAGCATTGACTAGACCTGATAGAACTGCAAGCTCATTTACATTGTCACTCAAAGTTCCGATCATCCAGTACAGCATAGTGTGACTGAACCATCAACAAACCCCCAGAATGAATATAAAAATGCACCAAATTGACCCCAGTCATAAACGCCAGTGTTATGGATCCATTTATTCTGAATGACTGTAAGTAAAATCCAAAGGGCGATCCCCAGACTCATAAATATGGAGAACCCAACCTTACCCCGTAATGATCTCGATAGTCTATCACTATCCAGAAGGAAACCTGCTGTCCAAGATCCAATGACAGCTAACAGATGAGATAGGAAACTATTCAATGCCCTACCTCTAATATTAAAATAAGTTGCATTGAAAACTGCTTGGTAAGATAACCACCATTGATTGTACAGAATGATTGGCAACAAGACCAACACTTTCCAATCACGAATAATCTTGCATAGGACAGTGAGCTCTTTCCAGATGGTAGGTTGCTTATTTAAAGTAACCTTAGAGTTATCTGATCTAATGATCTGACGAGGAGTAGGCAATAGAAGAGCAAAAGGTATACCGCAAACAATTAAACCGGTCAATACCAAGAATGTAGCACTTGAAACTGTCTTTTTGGATGTTTTCACATGATTCATACCTAGCGAAACAGCAGCCCCAACCAGCCCACCAAGGTTCTGTAATGATATCTTGATGGACATATTTCTTCCCTTTTGGTGATGTAGTGGATATCCCAGCAAGATTGAACCTGACGCAACCCATAGATGGGCAGCACTGATACCTAGTAAAAACGCAGCAAAAGGTAAGAACCATTTATTTGAAGGGTTCCTTGCCGTGTAGTATAGGGCCCCTGCATATGGTGAGTATAGTGAGGTACCGATCAAGAGGGTTTGTTTGACACCGATCCGATTGGCAATCAATGGTGTTATGAAACCAGCTACAGCTAGAGTACCAAATATAATGGCATTAGCAGTGTTAGACACGGTTGCATCACTTATACCACTACTTCCCAGCCCATTGATAGACCCCCAAAGACCAGGGTTGAAGAAAGCTGTAAAACCAACACAAATAGCAGCAAATTGAGGAGTTCTCATCGCCCTTGGAAGACCTTTGATCTCTAGAATGTTCTCAACATTACTGTTAACTAATGACATTATAGTGACTTGCTTCTGAAGACTTGACTTTAAAGGCTCGAAGAAAAGAAAGATATCACATTGCTTTATATCTGTTCATTATAGAACAACATGCACCATCCTTCCCTTTGTTTCTGTGCTTTACAGTGGTTTTCACTATGGCTTTGTTTATGATTTAGCGATTTCGACGGAAACGTTTCCGAAACTGCGAACATGAAATATGTGTATTTGTATAAACTATTTTAGATGCTCATAATCGATATTTAAAGCGATTTCTGGACCTAAATTCTTGTAAATAGCCTTTTCAATGTCCACATCGTTGTTGTGGTTGTAAATCCACGAAAAGTTGTTTTTGATCATCTTGATTGCCTGCTCACTGTCGACTAATTCATTAAAAATGTGGCCCATTCTTCTTGAGGTAAGGACCACGTCTTCTGCTCGTTGTTTTCTCGCAGTTTCAAATGCTTTCAACCACCTTCTAGCATTCGACTTCACATTGGGATCATTCTTGTATGCATATTCCAGGATCTTAGCAAGTGTCAATGCGTCTTCAATCGCTTGTCCCGCATTTGCACCTTGGTGAGGCTGTCCTGGATGAGCAGCATCTCCAATTAGTAGAACATTATCCAATGCCCAATATTCAAGGTCAGCTCTATCAAAAAGACCGTATATTTTGATCTTTTTGAATGACCTGAATATATTTTTCACATCTGAGTGGAAATCATCAAGTTTCTCTAACAGCTCATCGATATCACCTTCCAATTTCCAACTTTCTTCAGCACCTTTGTCTTCAGAAATAGGTAAAACAGCAGCAGCAGCAAACCTTCTGCCTTGGTCAATTGGAAAAGTTACAATATGTCTTTTACCAGGAGCCACCCAGATAGTTGTCTTGGTTAGATCTGTTTCAAATGGGCCTTTCAAATCCTTAAAGTCAATTACATCTCTGTACATAACCTGGAAGGAGTTTATAGGCTCGTCTTTACTGAATAGCAGAGATCTCACTTTTGAGTGGATACCATCAGCACCAATCAAAACGTCATATTCGATCTTTTCTAATTCTTCACTACCTTCGATTTGAAAAATGGCTGTACTCTCTTCAGCATCAATCTTAAACAACTTTCTCCCTAAATGTATCTGCTCTTGTGGTATATGGCAAGCCAAAAGCTTCACAAAGTCAGCTCTATGGCTGTATGCAGCGTAATCACCTGGATTATCTGATTTCAGTGATAGATATGGTTCAGCAGTATTGTACCGTCTATAGTATCTATCATGAGGCACAGTAGTGACACTGCTGATGGCAAATAACTCCTCTTTCAGACCTAAGTCCTCGGCTATGACTCGTGCACTGTTAGGCCCTAGAGCTAATCCAGCACCAATTTCAGTTATTCTGTCATTTCTCTCATATAACTGGACCTTGATCCCTCTTTGATGGGCTGCTAGAGCAAAAGTAAGCCCACCAATTCCAGCACCCACAGAAACAATGTTCAGAGTCATTTGTGAATGTGACGCATTGTAAGTTACGTTGAGCTTGGACTCATTGATGTCTTTTATATCAAGATGTTACCACAGTTTCGGAAATGTTCCCCAATGATAATGCCAATGGCAATGAGGCTGCTGTAGAAATACCATCCACACCATAGAAGAAAGCCAGAAATGTCTGTTGGTCTGCTTCCCAGCTACGTCATTTAGTGCCAATGGACGTTTATATGTAATCCTACTGGTTACAGTAAATCGAATTTTCTCTTCAACAATATATATTCTTTGCAATGTATTGAGGTATTGAGAAAGATATATTTCCAACTAGTTATTGACCGATTGCCGACGAAAGCCCAGATTAGCACTAGAAATAGCGGACCCTAGAGTTGCTCATAGGATGCAGAGAGTATAAAAGAGCTCCGCTATCCACCGTTTTGTATTGATTGTATATTAAAAAGCACGTTATTTGAAGAACTTCTCTTGTACTACAAGCCCTCGATCATTACATGCAACGTCACTATAGATATTACACCTTCTTTGGGAAAAGTAGCACACAAATTACCAACCACCTAAGCCAAAGAGACATTGAGTTGCTCGTTCGATACAAATGTCTCCCAGTCATTCGAACCTTCAGGAATATCGTCCATATCTAAGTCTCTTTTCTTCCATACACCTATAATAATTTCTTTAGTCTTGTTCACGTTTCCCAGACTATTAAGTTCCAAGTAACCCATGATATCCAAGGCCAAGGACCGCAAGACCTCACATTGTTCATCAAGTGGATTAATTTCAACACTAAACATGAAAACTACCCATAGTAGGAAAGACCAGAAAAAGCTATTTTCACATATGACAAATTTCAAATAAGAAGCTAGCTTCCTAACTGCTTGTATGATTTCCTGGTCTTTTGGAGACTTGCTCATTAAAGAACATTCAAGATAAACGTAGACAGCCATTCTTTTTGCCTCACAGCTCGCTAAAAAACAAATCTCTTCTCTGTTAGTTTCATTCACTAAACTAAAATCAAGTTGATATGACTCTACAATTTCCAACCGTCCCTTTATTGAATCTCTTGCAACAAAGAAATGTTCCTTATGTCTTTGGTGGGATAGTGTAGTGATATCAGATATGATATTAATCAGTCTTTTGGTGCCACCCATCCACGATATCAAAGTGTTATCATCTGTCAATGCAAAAGAACCACGCTTAGCACAGGCAGTTCTGCCCAAAATTTCCTGATATCCAAAAAAGTCATGTATAAAGTCACACAAGTTGTTTTGAAAAGCTGTCGTCTTAACACTGTTGAAGCGATTAAACAAATATTTTGCAATATTCAAATGATTTGACCAATTGTCATCACAGTCGTGTGCTAGGTCAAAGAAACATAGCAGCAGGGTTGCAAGCAGCAAATCACAAACAATATCATTGTTTTCTTCATTAGAGCCATCTAGTTGACTGAACTTTGTATTGAAAACCTGTAGAGCCATATTTCTGTAATTATGAGCTTGAGTTGACCAAAACCCAGCAGTAGAAGAAGCTTTTGCAAGATAAGCAGATCCAACAGATAGTAATAAATAAAGGATATGATTACTCGAGGTTGAGTAATCGATTAAGCTTTGGAAATCCAGTCCTTTCATCAATGGAACCCTTGAGTTCAGGGTCTTGAAATTTGTGGGGTTGAAGATGGGTGATACGTATTCCAGGTAGTAAGCCAACGCATAGCTCGACTCTTGTGACTCCTCTAAGAAATCGCTGTAAATAGTCGACAGGGAAGGATATATCTGTGGTTTTATGAACAAGATGTCTTCATAAGATGTGTTGATGAAATGATATGAGCCAGAGATATTGACCAGGCCAACAAAGTGCTGCTGCTTTACCAGTGAGCTTAGATCGTACGATTTGGTCGCTCTCGAGCTATGTTTTGACCATACCCCTTCCCTACCAAACGCAGCACCTTTTGAGAGCAGATCTTCTTTGAATTTGAGCTCCAGAAAGTACTTGCAGGTCTCACCCTTTTGGTAACAGCGAGAACAGGACGGTTTTGCGCGGTCGCAGCTCACTCTTTTCTGCTTGCAACGCATACAGCTTGCTCGTGAGCGCGTCTGCTTCTTCGTTGCCACCACTTTTGTGCCCATTTTCGTTATGTTCAGTGGGTTATGGCTGGTTGTGATGACTTGCAGTGACTTGTGACTTTTGTGACTTGTGAATAGATTCTTTTCGCGATAATTCATGATCTTCATACAAATTACAAATTTACAAATTGCATAAAGACTTGATAAAATGATATCTTTTAGGAACAAGTTATGTATCAAATACAATTCTCAACTTATGAGGGTTCTTCATTTCAATTGAATATTCAATGAAAGTGTTCAGGGTAACCAGGCTTATCTAGATCTGATGTAATATTATTGAGAAGAAACTATTAATCGATTAAAAAATAACCTCACACACAATCGCAGGTACCTCAAGCGATCTTGATGGTAGAGTACATGTATTTATGGGTCTATTAATAAAGGACTATTTTGGTGCCTTCATATTTCTTAAGAAGTTTCGTCAAACTCGGTTCGTCTGTTATCGAATGAGTCTTCTGGTCCTGGTAAGTGGCATCAAGCACAATTGTTTTGAACTCATGACCTTCAAAGTCAAGATTCGCTAATCGTTCCACAGTTCCAATCACGTATTTGGTGCTATCTCTGATCTTACCATCATATCCTTTACCGACTTTGATGGCATTCGATTTAGTTCCTAAAGCCTTGAATAAATCACCAATCCTCACACGACTGATTGACGCTATTATCGTCAAACCTTTATTGTACTTGTCAGTGAACTCTTTGAAATTATCAAGAGTTCGAGCATTCTTATAGTTGGATCCGTCAATGAAGTCACTTTTCTTGAAATAATCAAGTTGTGTAGCCTCTTCGTTATTTTTGGTCAAAAGAGTGGTGAAATGGTGTGCTAGCTCTGTCGAATTCAGCAGAGGTAGCTGCTTCTTCTTCTCCAGGTCATTAAGCATTCTCTGTTTCTTCTTGTCCTTCAGCTTGTCACCACCTTTTTTTCTCTTCTTAGTCGCAGAAGCAGTACCATCAGCAGAGGCAGCAGGCTCAACGTCCGAATCGTCATCTTCTCTTATCACCACAGCTTCCACTTCCTCGTCAGAGTCTACACGGTATTCCAATCCATCATCCAAATCATCTGGGTTCTCGCTCATCATATAATATTTTAATACTTGTACTTGTATTTATTGATAAGAGATGAGCTAAGAAAATTTTTGTTTAGTGAAGTTGTGTGCTCGTATCAATTTTTTGGATGGAATGGTTATGTGCGATTATCCTAATGTTTTGGTATTATTTACTTTTTTGTTTATATATATTTGAATTGTTGATACTCATAAATCATAACCGAGAGTTGATACAGCAATTGATGTCGGAAACTCCGCAGAGGAAAGGACGCTCGAGCCGGTTGTCCACGCCACGATCTAGAAGAAACTCCAGAACTCCGGTCAGAACTCCAAGTAGGAGAAGGGCCACCATCGTCTCTGCTAGTCTCATCACTCCACGCAGAATCAGAAGGCCAAGCACCACACCCCAGAACACTCTTAGGATACTTTCCAGGGCTCTTTCTCGTGCAGCGCATCCATTGACAATAAATCGACCTAATAAAGGGCCATTGACACCAGAAAATGCTCAATTCTACAGTGACATAGAGATTGAGGAAGATCTTGATAAAGTGCCAATAGAGGAAGAATACGCAGAGTTTCAAAATGCTGATTTTCTGCTAGAGCAACATCGTCCCAACTCTTCCCCACTAAGGCAGAGCTCAGATATATTTCAGCCCTCGGATATAGCTATTCCTATTGCCATGATCCCTGCAAGCCAGGAGGATGATGATGAAAAACAAGAAGAGATACTGATAGAAGGAAAAACAACTTCATATGAAGAGGAAGTAAACATTTCAGCTGTCAGTGACACACTAGATGCTCTTCCTATTGAGGAAAAAACCCAAGTGAAGAAAAAATCAAGGTCTTCAAAGCAGACTTCATCTCTCACTACAAGATCATTGAAAGCCTTTGTCAAACCATTACTGACCAAATCTTTGAACGAAGATTGTTACAGTGTTATCCAGGAAACAACAGAACTTTTCTTTGATCAAATCTCAGATGATATCCTTGCATATACTGAACATTCGAAAGCTAAACAAACGATAGATTTGAAAGTGATACAATTACTACTTAAACGTCAGAGGAAAGCTAAAAATCTGAATGATCTTCTACAAATCGTTGATGAAATCCTACCATTGGAACATATATTGGAGATCAGGAAAAACTTGGTCAAACAATTAGGCTAGAGTGCGATCAAGTTTGATTTCATCTTGTCTCGATTTCACCAATCTATAAAGCTCAAAAATAGAAGCAGGAGTTATTCCCTGAATTCTTCTTGCTTGTCCAATGGTTTCAGGTTGAATGCTATTTAAAATATTTTTGCATTCTGAACTCAATGATGGGAGTTTTGAATAGTCATATTTCAATGGTAATAACAGTTTTTCATCTGACTGAAATGCTCTGATGAAATCCTTTTGCTTGTTTATATAAGGAGAATATTTCCCTTCAATCTCAATCTTATTCAAGATTCTTGATGGAACATTCTGGAATTTAGCATTGAGAGCTTTCACCACATTGGTACTGGTCACACCGTTAAATCTTAGCATAGCATATCCTGATTTTTTTTCACTATCAGACCCAACGTTAATTCCAAGGATTGAACTCCACTTATGAGCAGATAAAACGGTGGATTTCAGTTCATCAATGGTTTCGTTCATCAATTGGGCATCACTTGAAAATCTTTCCCATCTTTCCTCGCCAATGACTCCTAAATTTCTTCCAATTTCAGTTAGTCTCAAATCTGCATTATCAGACCTAACACTGATTCTAAATTCCGATCTTGAAGTAAACATTCTATATGGCTCGTTAACACCTTTTGTGATCAAATCATCTATCAAAACACCCATATATGCATCTGATCTTGATAGTTTCAGCTCTTCTCTATTTTGGAAACTGAGACCGGCATTTATACCAGCAACGCAACCTTGTGCAGCAGCTTCCTCATACCCAGTGGTACCATTTATTTGACCAGCTAGAAATAAACCTTTCACTAGTTTAGTTTCTAGCGTTTGACGTAATTGTCTTGGATCAACATAATCATATTCAACACCATAACCTGGTTGAACCATATTGACTTTTTCTAATCCAGGAATTAATCTAACCATTTGGAGTTGTATATCTTCAGGCATTGTTACAGATATACCATTTGGGTAAACTAAGTCTGTATCTAATCCCTCGGGCTCCAACCAGATTCTATGTGATTCCTTGTCTGGGAATCTTATGACCTTACTTTCAATTGAAGGACAATATCTAGGACCTTTGACAGTTTCTCTGATATGTATACTTTTATCCAAGTTATCTTTTAAAAGTTGATGGAGTTCTGGTGTAGTTCTTGTCCCATAACAGTTCAATTGGTTTTCAATTGATACTCTGTCATTCATGTAACTCATTGTCTGTGGTGGATTATCACCTTCTTGAACCTCAAGATTAGAATAGTTTATGGTTTTGGACGAAAGCCTAGGTGGAGTACCTGTTTTAAGTCGCCCTAACTTAAATCCAGCATCTTTTAAGGTCTTTGAAATTCCGAAAGTAGCTTTTTCACCAATTCTTCCTGCTGGGTATGCTGTCAAACCGATATGTATTTCGCCTCCTAAGAAGGTTCCTGTTGTTATAACAACTTTCGATGTTTTGAATATTTGACCATCTTCCAAAATAAGACCTCTTACTACGGATGGTTCTTCTTGGTCTTGAGGTTCTATGATGATATCTTTAACTTGTCCAGCTAAAAGATGGAGATTTTGGTAATTGTTCAGCACATGCTGCATTTCATTCAAATATATCTTTCTATCGATTTGAGCTCGTGGACCCCAGACAGCTGGTCCTCGAGAGCTATTCAGAACCTTGAACTGAATACCAGCCTTATCCACAACCTTAGGCGCAACACCGTCAAGGGCATCAACTTCCCTTAACAAAGTACCTTTACCGACACCACCCATTGAAGGATTACATGAGCAGGTACCTATTTTGGAGGGATCTTGTGTGATCAAATATGTCTGAGCACCACTTCTAGCAGCTCCAGTAGCAGCTTCACAGCCGGCATGGCCACCACCTATCACAACAACATCGAGTTCTCTTGCAGTAAGAAGAGAGTGTCGAAGCTCTGCATTTATAGAGATGTACCGCCTGGAAGCACCAACGTATCGCACATTTCGCCTTATCGCAATCGAAAGCATTTGACAGTGTCAAAAACTGTTTTTAGTCACTTGAAACTTTTTTTTTTTCCTCTTTTCATTGTATTCAATTTCTGCAGGGCACGACTACGATGACAGCGGTAAACAGCATTAATTAATTCCAATAAACATAAACATGAACATAAACATAACCAAAACGCAAAGCCCGTATTCCTCAATTCCAGCTCTTTATCCAAAAGCTAAACCCAAATTCATCCCAAAACCATGAAGGAAAATAAATAAATCAAATAAGACAAAAGAAAAGGCAAGCTAATTAGAGTTGCGTCCAATCGAAAGTAGTGAACCAAAAGTAACAGAAGCTCCAATTACCGCACCTACAAAACCTGAAACAACAATATGTTTAATGTTCTTAACTTCAGGTTCTAGTCTCTGTTTCTTGGAAACTGGTAAAGGGGTATCGGTATCATCAACCTGGTTATCAATCTCGTCATCAGAACCATCATCAGAATTGTCATCGGAAATATCTTCAGAATCATCTTCAGAATCTTCAGAATCACTTTCATGAGAGTCTGCACCAGAAACCTCTGAAAACTCATCTGTGCTGTTGGCTTCTTCAAAAGTTCTTTTCTTACTCGTTATCCCAACCTCATGGGGACCCTCGCACATAAACGAGGAAGTACCATGATCAAATGTAGTATCTTTTTCACTTGAAATAGGCTCAACATTGCAAGCATTGTCGTCAATAGAAGCAGACTCCTCCAAATGTTCACTGTGATCAGAATGGCCCAGTTCTTCAGCTGTTACTCTCTCAAAAATCAACTCATCCTCATCTTCAGACAAGCTAAACTTGATTATGACTTTACAGTTCTTTAATAGATCACCATAGTCTATGTTAGTGCAAACCAGCCCAAAATAGTCGCCATTCTTCAACTCAACAGGTTCATCGGAAAGTAAGGCATTGTTAACCACTGTTCCATGCATTGAACCACAATCTTGCAGCTTGACAACGAGAACATCAAACGTTTCACGGGTAATGTGAAGCTTAGCATGCTCCTTGGAAATGGTTCTCTCCTCAAAAAATAGTGAGTCCTCAGACTCAACTCGTGGAGAAGACAGACGCTTCGAGGCTCTGCCAATGATTAAAGTTTGTTCATCGTGAGACACACGGATCCTTCTGACTGTGTTGTAAGACGATGGCATGGTTTTGATAGTGTGAAATGTGCACAAATTGTTACTTTGTGAAGTTTGCCATTCAAATTAACCCTTTTCTCTTTGATAAAGAACAGTGGTCTCTGGATGGTGTCCAGGTTGACTCTTATCAGGGAATATTACCTGTTTAGGGCACATTCCTAATTGGGACAGTTTCTCACCCGGGCACATTTTTCGATGAGTATTAAAAAATAGTGGAATATTTACACCTCCAAAACAACCGTAAGAGAGTACACAAAGTGTCAGGAAAATGAATTCACCACAGATTCATAACAATCAGTATTTTGTAAAGCAGAACTTCTATGCGAACTCGCTCGACAACAGTTTCCCCGACAACCACCAGCCATCTCACTCAGCACCGTTGAACGATGCTCAGCAAACACCGCATACATATGAAGAGTTCACCAATAGTTTCAGCTCAATGACAGGGCTGAATCTTAGTTTTGCCAACGGGAATGCCAATGGCAGCAACAACGATCATAATAGCAATAATGGTGGTAACAATAATGATAGAAATAACGAAACGAATGATCCACCTGAAGCAAGTTACATCCAGGCAGCTCCAGATGATGACCAGCCCGTAGAGCAACCGTTTTATGTTAATGCTAAACAGTACCACAGAATACTCAAAAGAAGACTTGCACGGGCAAAGCTGGAGGAGAGTCTCAAAGTTGCAAGAGGAAGAAGACCATATCTACATGAATCGAGGCATAAGCATGCCATGAGACGACCAAGAGGACAAGGTGGAAGATTCTTAACTGCTGCTGAAATTGCCGAAAGGGAAAGAGCTGCAGGTGCAAATGCTGAATCGAGTGACGGGGTGCCAGAATCTCAGAATCAAGATGAAAATCCTTCGCTAATTCATCAATGACGACGACGTTAGCATTGTTTTCTACATATTTAATAATATTTGTTAATGAAATTTACGATAAAAATTTTCTCAATACAGTTGTTCTTCTTTAATCTTTGAATTAGTTTTGCTTATTCATTCCGTGCACTTGTACAAGTAATCTATAATATTTTTTTATTTCGTATGACGAACAACATAAATCAATTAATTCCAACAGCATTTAAATTTTTCAAACCGCTTTCAGATAATTGTTGCTTCAATTGATTAATAAACACATTCCCAGAATTATTATTGAGCTCATTCAAATGGTCTATGAAATATATTTTAGCTCCATTAACATTATTAATCGATGGTAAAGGGTCTAATGGTTTGTCACTGATCACCGCTAACTCTGAGTAATTTGAACCAAAAGAGCTAATTTCACCGAATTCCAATTCCGCTATTTCATCCTGTTCTGCTTTGATTCCCTGCAAAGAATCTGAAGACACTATTTGCAGAAGACTCTCTAATGTTGGCACTAATAAATTCCCAGTAATAAATGATTGGTTTGTTATCAACTTTGTCAAGCCAATGACGATGATTTTCTTCTCCAACAAGTTATTAATGTTGATCACTGAAGATAACAAGAATTGTTGATAAATGGTATTGAATACTCCATCTTGAACTTGTTCAAAAAATCCAATAGCAAATTCGACAGATTTGATTATAGTTAGCTTACTGAAAAACAAAACCAATTTTTTGACATATTTTTCAGTTCTTGACTGTTGTAACCTTTGTAGCAACAAAATAGCAATGTTTTTGGAATAAGGTTGAAGTCTTGCATCAGGAATACTGATAATTATCGTTTCCAGTAGATCAAATCCATGGTTCTCACTCAATTTAGATGAAATTAATTTTTGGAAAACACCCAATAGTGGAGTTAGATCACTAAAAACTGTCTGGTCTTTGCTAGCAATGGCTCTTAATAATCTTGTGACTGCAGGAATATTACCACGGTATTCCCATACAGTTGGTGACAACAATGGTTGGACTAGCTGTCTGAAGTATTCAGGTAATGAAGAGCTTTGAGGTGAGCTCTCTAAAGTATATGCAAATATTTGGAAGATGTATGGAACAAATTCTTGAACATCTTGACCAAGTATAGTCAATAACGCCGGAGTAATTGTGTCAGATAATTGCTGCCATTTCTGGGTATTGTTGAATTTCAGAATGGCACCGATTGATTCAAATGTGAAATGAGTGAATTTCGGGTTTGATGGGTTCTTAGAAATGATATGCACAATGGATAGAATTTGTTCAACCAAATTAACACTGTATTCACTGACGGTATCTTCTGCTATGATTAAGATTCTCATAACTGTCTTCATTAAAAACTCATTTTCTGCTAGTTTATCAGGCGATTGGCTATCCTTTAAAATCAGTTTAAAAACAGCCGTTAGTAAATCTTGTACAAAGTTTCCAATATCAGACTTCTTGAATAGCAAACCTCTGTTTCCATCTCTGATAGATAATATTCTTTCTATGGTGATGGCAGCATAAGTATATTCAACAAACTCTGATGATTGTAAATGAGTGGCCAAAATTGGGAATGATTCAAGAAGTTGTTCTTTTGTCAATTGGTTTCTAAAGATAAAAATGTACTTGATAGCATCCACTTTCAAAATGGAGTGAATTGAGGAATCCATTAAATCAGAAACAATATTGTTTGTGAAAAATTGAACAACATCCAACAATAAATTAGTTGATGAAATACCAGAATTTGTAACAGAGCCTTTGGCAGCCAAAGCAGTAAATAAATAAATTGATAAATCTTTGAATTTCCAATTTGATTTGTTAGACTTGTATTGTTCCAAGTAAATTTTGATATAATTCAAAATAACATCAGTGACTAAACTCTCATTTTTGGATTTTAACTCTCTCAAGAAATCAATTGATGCTCTTCTTCTAGTATCTGAATCAGATCCTTCCAGGTCTCTTCTTATGTATTCTATTGGATCATCTTCAAACATTTCTTCGTCACTTTCTCTAACTGTCAAATTCGGAATGATGATCCTTTCAGCGATTTCTTTTAAAGCGGTTTCGTTATTAAAGATTTCAAAATGATTAGGTAATTTGGCAACAGCTGTTAAAAACGAGAGAAGTTTACTAACCAAAATATCATATTTCTTTTGTGTTCCAGTGGTAGTTAAAAGGTTCCAGGTGCTTTGGATGAATTGACCAATCAGAGGTTCGAATATATCTTCATATCGTGTGGTGTACAATTGAATTAATTCTGATATTGAAGTTTTAACTTTGGATACCACGTCTATTTCTTCATCTTCATCATTATCCACCAGAATTTCGTTTGAATAGACAAGGTATTTATGGATAATTGACATACCTTCGTTCAAATGATCTTCAAAGAACTCAGGAATATCTTGACAATTTAAATCGTAATATATCTTGATTAATACTGCCAACACGTCGAAAAGAATCAGAAGTTGTGCTTTGTTTGAGCGGTTTTGATCTATGAGATTATCGACTGTTTTCAAAAGGTTCAAGAATGGAACAGAGAATTTCTCCAGGACCAATTTGATCTCCAAGAACAAGGCATCGGATCTGAACAATGGTCTCCATCTCTTGAAAATGCTATGAGCCACTGTCAAAACACCTTTATTATTCACCATGTCATCCTCAGACAGCTTGCTGACCAAGTCGTCCACCAAAGTGGGCCATTTTTCTGGGAAATCAGAATCAGCAATGACAGATATGGCTTCACCAATTTGAACTTGCAAGTTGTTTGGCAACGAGATCATAAGCGAGATAATCTCGCTTTTGATGAGTTCAGCGTCCTGTGTAATGTATGTACCATTCTCATCAACCCATTGTCTCTTGATGTAGTTCTTGAAGAAAAGAGCAGCAGCCAGTCTTGTAGAGACTTGCAAATTAGCTGATGCAACGATGTGCAGTAGTGTCAACGGGAAGCCCTTGACCGATTCCTGCGAGCGCAATGTCTGCTCAGACTGTTTGGCAGTAGCTGGATTCAGTGACTGATCCAGCACAAAGGCAATTGATTCGAGATCAGACATGGATTTGGTGGAGTTTCCTTTGGTGATGGGTTTTTTTGGCGTTAAATATTTTGCATTAAATTTATAATTTCTTTCCACAAGGTTCTCTCACAAGAAAAAAAAGAAAAATTCGCGAAATGTACGAATCCGGAAATAGGTAAACATATTATGTAAGCATCCATAGGTAATAGTGAGTATATACGTATATATAATGATTGGTTGAAGAACATGCTAGCGAATGGTTGCTGCCTGAAGCATTCCGGTACTTGTGAACGATCCTATCATGCTTGAGTCCATGAGATACTGCGTTGTCGGTGCGTATATCTTGACGGATCGCAGATGCACGTCCTTGCCATGCTGGTGGTTGGCGACGATAAGGATTCTGATTAGGAACACCTTCAATCCAGTGGTGAATCCGTTTAGCTCATCCATGATCACATGACTCCAGCCTGTACTTTTGTGTAGGTTCAAAGTGCTAACCTCGAGCAGATCGTGGAACCCGTTTCCAGCAAGAACCACTATTTTCGAAGGGGTGTAAGACTCGTCCATCTGGAAATCAGTGAAGAAAGACACTCGTGATATCGTGACTTTCTTGGAGAAATGTATGTCAAGACTATGAGGCAGCAGCCCATCTGATTGCCAGTATGTCAGAGGCGAGTCCTCTCTGAGCTCTCTGACACCTGAGTCTGGCTTGCACGACGACACCGACCACGCTGCCAGTGGACCAATATCTACCAACCCCAATGATTCCATTTCTCGAAGACCTTGTGTGAACTCCAGCGCTATGTTTCTATTCACTAACACCTCACCCTCAGTTATAATCTGCCTACTGTCATCAACATCTTGCACACTGTCATCAACATCCTGCCATGAGTCCGACATTCCTTCAATTGCCTTTGCGGTTGGAGATCTTTTTTCTTTTATTTTTGTTTAGTTTGTACAAACCTTTTTATATAAGTTTTTTTTTTATGTGTTTGTATTGAGAAAGATATATTACCAACTAGTTATTGACAGATTGCCGACGCAAGTCCAGATTAGCACTAGAAATAGCGGACCCTAGAGTTGCTCATAGGATGCAGAGAGTATAAAAGGGCTCCGCCATCCACCGTTTTGTATTGATTGTATATTAAAAGGCACGTTATTTGAAGAACTTCTCTTGTACTACAAGTCCTCGATCATTACAGTGTTATACAAATATAGACAAGTTAGTGATCAATCTTCAAGCTGAAATCGACATACCCAACACCCTGATGAATAGAAGAGGTGCTGTAGATATCAATGTCATTGGAAAGGAACGTTCCTAAATTATCCAATGTCAAACCTCCACTGCATTCCAACAAAAAGGCCCTGCCATTGTAGTATTTCTTCTTCAAGCTCACAGCAACCGTCTTCAACTCGTCACCAGTAAAGTTGTCAAGCATGATCACATCAGCACCAGCCTCAATCGCCTCCACAGCTTCGTCCTCACTCTGACACTCAACTTCGATCTTCACGGAGAATCCACACACCGTTCTGGCGTTGTGAACAGCAGATGTGATTGACCCTGTTGACCAGACATGGTTATCTTTCAACATCACCATCGAACTCAAGTCATATCTGTGCTGGTCACAGCCACCAACAAGCATGCTGTACTTCTCAAGTCTTCTGAGGCCCGGTGTAGTCTTCCTGGTTCCGGCAATAATCCCCTTGAACCCAGCTTCTCTGGCGAGTTTGATAGTCTTGAATGACTGTGTAGCAATTCCAGAACCCCTCGCAAGTAGATTCAACGCAGTTCTCTCAGCTAATAAAATGTTTCTAACAGGTCCCTTCACTTTAGCAACGGCAAGCTTACCTTTAGGTTCTAAATACTGTCCTTCCTTGACAAGCCACTCAACTTCCAATTGACACTGGTTGAACACTTCCTGAGCAAAGGGGACACCTGACAGAACACCGTTCTGCTTGCACCACAGAGTAGCAGTTTTCACAGTATCGCCCACGACAAACCCACCATAGTCAAATGAGGGCACATCTTCGCTTAGCCAAGCCGTGACGTCTTGTTTCCATTGGCCGTTGAAAGGCAACAAATGGCTAAATTCCATCTTTTGTACGTTGGTGATGAATATTAGTGTGCATGGATTCTTGGAAAGATTCGGCAAAAATACATTCATTTGAATTATATACACATTTTACACCATGAAAATTACTTCATCTTTCTGGTTTCAATTTAAACTCTTAAACAATTCAATGAGGTATTGAAAAGTCTTATTCAATCCTTTTTCTTGAATTTGGCAACTCCATAATCAATAATTCTGTTTCTTTGATATCCTCATGTTCGATACTACATTCTTCATTTCACGTATCAACTTTACTTGTTTGTCCAAATCATCCGAAAAAACGTACTGATGTTTCATCTGTAACATAATCTCTGAGTATCATATAACTTTGTTTTTTGGCTTTTGCTATTCTATGCTATTTATTTAACAGAATATCACCATGGGAGGTCATTACCATCTGGACCCAAAAACTTATCATTTCCTTGACCTGGACCGAAGCTTTGCAAGACTTTTAATTGAGCTGCTGCGCTATCCTCTGGTGTAATAGCAGAGGGAATATCAGGATTACTTTTCTTCAATATTCTAATAACCTCGTTTCCATGCTCACTTGAGACCAGACCTGGATGAATTGCCAATAAAGAATACCCTTCCGAGTTCAACTCTTGAGCTAAAAGTCTCACAGAATGATTTAGTGCAGCTTTTGTTTGGCCGTAAGCAGACGTTGGCAATGGAATAAAACCGCCAACAGAACCAACCAAACTTGACACAAAGACAACCTGTTTGGTAATTGATTTGTCTAAGTATGGTTTTATTACTTTTAATGTCTCAATTGGACCCAAGGCATTAACGATATAATATTTTACCCAAATTGAGTAGTCAACCTCCAAAGCTGATTTGAAAGTTTCTTGACCAAATAGACCCGCATTAGCGAGATAAACATCAATAACATCAATGCCATTCTTTTCCAGTTGCACAGGGATACTATCAATTGAAGATTTGTCACCAATGTCTAGAGTAATAATTTTAACATTTTGATGTTCATCAGCTAAGGCAATTAGATCTGAAGAACGCTCGATATTCCGAGTTGTTGAGACGACTATGTTGGATGGATCTTTAGCCAATTGTTTGACCAGCTCGAATCCAATACCACGATTGGCACCGGTGATGAAGTAAAATTTTGAGTTGTTAGTCATTGTTATTGCAGTTGCTGTGAGATGAACTTTTGAACGAATATCCAAAAAGCAATATGACACCCTTTTATACAGTTTCAAGCCCATTTATCAGCATTAGCAATAACAGTACATTGCCCAATCCATTTATTCTTTAAAATCTACTCAACTAAATTAATTTTGTTATACATCTGATTACAAATATAAACAACATATATTTGTATATACGATCCCAATATCTCAACAACGCCAACAACCCCAACATTAGTGGCAGATCAACAACACCCAACAGATATGGCAAACCATCATCTCTAAGCTAGTATTGACATTAGATATGACAGATCATTGTCTTTTATATATAGATGGCACTGAAGTTGACCCAAATTAATTTCCGATATAATATGTGAAACAGCCGAGAACGGTAAGACTCTTCGACAACTGTGGTTGATACATTTCCTTTCATAAAAGGGATTAGCAAGATATTTTGGAGGCGTTATAGTGTAGATACATCTTCTTTGGTTGTAAGCTATGTATTTTGTCAATTGTAGGTATGTATTCACGTTGGCCCCCAACCATCTGTATTTATAGTCTAACGAACCACTGTACTATCGTTGAATGGGGACAGACAAGAAGTCACAAAACCAGCGGTGAACTGTACTTAAGCAGTAATTCTACCAACATCCCATGCGGTGATACTTCACTTTTGGCCGCACATATATTTTATTATGCATTTTTCTTTCATTAAATCATGGATCTGGATGTTAAGACTGCGTATCTCAATGGAATCTTAGAACAAGATGTGTACATGAAATAACCATTAAAGGTACGAGTCCCCATTCAGTTAAAGTGATTTAACAGCTCAAAGATCTTTATGGACTCATATTCGTAGCAAGATTCAACTAGATACAGAGTTTTTGGTCAAGAAATATGTTAAACCCAGGCCTTGAATTATGAAAGAAGATTTCAGATGTACTCGCGATTTAACGGTAGAACTGATATGTATAATTTATAATTTTTCTTCTTCCTTTCTCTTTCTAATGTAGTTGTAACTACATCTATTTAACTCCCAAAAGAAAAAAGGTTGAAATTGAGCGTTCAGGCTCAATTGGCTCAATGAACTCAACTATTACTGTTAATGATACTTCAGATCACCATTCGGTGAGTAAAGAATATGATTCTCCTTCATCTTCTGTGGTGCTGCAAGGTTGGATAAGAGAAAGATACTCAAAAGAAGTCTAGCAGTTAAGAACTTGCACTCCAATGAACTATTACACAGCCCAGCTCATCCAATGCTAGGGATTCAAACACGGCTAACACTCTTAACTCAAATATCGTTGTTGATCCTGCTGATATTCTGAGCCCAAATGTTGATAATACTGCCGATTACGATTCAGAGGGTTAGGAGCATGATTCTTTTTGGAGTTTCAGAGGGTTCAATAGAATAATTTGAGTGATATCAGGTAAAAGAATTTAAAACAAGGCTGATTCGACTATTGATAATGAGGATGTTGAAACATATAAAAAGACCCTAGATATTGCTGGAACCGGTGACATTTTCATTGAGAGGAACTTTTACAATAAGAAAATTGCAGAAGTTGCAAAAGACATTCACCTGGGCGGTTTCTGTATGTATTGGCAGAAAGCAGCACTGTTCAAACATTCAAAACCGTTTAAAAAAAACCATGCTAAATTAGCAGATGTTTCCAAGAAAGCTGCTCATAATGTTTCAATCTTCCTCGGCTTGCTTTTCCGCTGGACTCAAATGATTTCACTCAACATGATGCTACTGCTACTGCTACTGCTACCAAGAACATAAGCCCAGGATCAGCGAGATTGGAAACTGAATATTTCCATATTAGTCCAGTCTTGCGACCATTTGAGGCCAATAATCAGTTAGGCCATCTAGGGGCGCACAACGTCATCCCTAAGCTATTAACAAAATCAGAATTGGTCCAATCAGATAGCCCCAGTATTGGTTGCGAAGACTTGATACATAAAGTTATCCCATCATCGTTTTCGGGTGCTTAAGATTCTCAAAATGCTAAGTTGGTCAAAATGCTAAATTACATGAAGATGCTAGTTGAAGGGTAAATCAAAAAAAAGAGACTATAAATGTTTCAAAAGCTCAAAAAGCTGGTTCAAAATCTGAAGACAGCGAGTATAAGATTCAAGACCATCTTCAGTTTGCTTTAGGCGCGTTAAGTCGCTTTATTAAGTATTATCAAGTCAAAATTATCAACTCAAAGCAAAAATTGCTGACGGGAAATTTTGAGTGCAACCTGCGGGGAGACAGAGAGATCTCACATCCCGTCTATCAGGAAGATTATTGCTAGATCCTAACTTTATTGTTGATTTAGTAATTGGTGCTCAAAAAAGTGTTGACAAGACTATAAATTAATGGAGAATCTGTTACATTCGTGGAGCTCAAAAAGAACTTGGACTTAAGAACCATCTGAAGAAGCTGACTATCGTGTCCAATGACAGAAGTTTCCTTGGTTGTGGCTCTTTGCTGGTGTCAATAATGAACAAAAGTCCCCAGCATATACTTTTTTCCAGAGTAATGGTGTTTGGTGATATCATGCGCCAGTGTGCTTGTTATGCGCTCCCACTTGAATAATCGTGCTTTATTTTATCGGATGGGAAACTCAGTAATTTTTTGAGCTGGATTTAAAAGGCACCATGAATGAACTTGATGAAGCATGGATAAGCCTGAATTTAAAAATAGATACAAGTGGGAAAACTTGGAGGACATAAGAAAGATTAGCAGTATAGTCCAGAAGGAAAATGTTGTTATAAAGAAGACACGAGAAGACAAAAAGCAAAAACGTTCCACCAAATCGGAGCGGCCTTTAGAGTTAAATCAGTAAGTATTTACTATAGCTTGTTTACCCATTTTGATAGTATACTAGTCAATTCTGCTTTAATTCCCTTGTCTATTGCTTTCGCCAAACTTAGCAACTCTAAAAGTTGTTTTGAAGAGAATAAAACTGAATATGATGCTTTCCTACAAGAAATATCCAAAAAACGAAAGCGAGGAAATGCAAAACACAGCTTAAAGATTTCCGCCAACAGAACATTCTATACACTTCAGTACCCAATGGTAAACTGCTATTTCTTCAGAAAGATAAAACACTTAACAATAAAGAATATATTTATCAAAGGAATTCCTAGATCCACATATGAACTTCTTAATCGCTTGACTAATAACCCTTCTTCTTCTGAGATACTGTCATGTCTTATTGTATATTATAAGCTTCAATCCTGGAATTTGATATTAAAAGTTCGATGCTAGAGCAACTAAAGCATTTAGAGCATTCGTATAAAGTTTTTGTGCGTTTCAATGTAGAAAATTTTTATGTTGAAAAAAAACTCTCACCACTTTTATAAGAGATATCATAGTCAAAACATCATCTTTGATTGTAAACTACGTATTTTGTTGATTGTAGATTGTAGATATGTATTCATGTTGGTCATCAACTATATTGGTTTATAGTCAAACGGACCACCACACTCGCTTTGAATAGAGGCAGACAGGAAGCGACATAATCAGTGGTGCACTGCACTCAACATCCCAGATTGCGATACTTCCTTATTGACCAATGCTTTTGTTACCAAAAATCACGTCACAGTCATTTTAAGGTTAATATATTGGGCGAAATGGAACGCATATTATAATCAAGATGTCTTTGAAGGGGCTAGTGAAGAACAAGTCCAAATATCAAGAAATTGCTTCCATGGTTGTCACTCATTCTGATCCACAGGTCAAATCTATGGAGACGCTGCTGAGTTTGACTCAATTCCAGATTGCAGACTAGTTGTTTCCAGTGTCAGATCATATTCATGATGCACTGCGTATTCCCGATCAATTTCCACTTTCCTGCTTGGTGTGGTGTTGCAATGGGCTGCTTTCAGTAGAAGAGGTTCTCTTATTCCTTGTTCCAATACACCACTCAGTGCCAAGCGGGTAACCCGGTCGAAACTCGACTGATTCCGGTCAACATTGATATTCCAGTGAATAAGCGATCTTTAATCAGCGAGGGCGCTGCTAGACTGCTTAGTGAAATCTACCAGAACTTGAGAGAAGATGAGGTCTTTACAACCATTTCTAATGAAGAGTACAAGATTCTGACTGGTGTTGCTGAAGCTAGTGCTAGAGAGGTCAGAACGGTATCTGACAAGTTCAAGATGTTGATACAGGCTCAAAAGGTTATGACATCCTTGGTTTTGAAGCTGATTCATGAGATATATGCTACGGAGCTTGAACATACATTCAATATGTCACCAGTCACACCTAAAAGGACTGATTTGTTTCAAGAGCTGCGAGATAATATGGATAGATCTGAGATTGAAATTGACTCTCCTAATGTATCAATTGAACATACTCAGCCATTCTTACAAGTGCCCTGTACTTCTCCAGAAAACGAGAGTTCAATTGATCTTGGTGATGCTACTGACGCTACCATAGGTGAGAGTATATATTCCACGATGCCATCTCCTATAGTCTCAAATGGTCATAATCAAAAAAGACAAAGATCTGATGATACCAACCAGTCCATGCGTATCCTTGATAAACAAGAAGAACCAGAGACACTTGTGCATAAGAATATTGTGCAAAGTATAACCAATGATGAAGAAGCTACAGATAATAATGAATATAAGCAAATAAATGGAAGCGATGAAGAGAATGATACCAAATCAGAGTTACCACCATCGGATATACTGAGAGAAGAGCCTGAGTATCTAACAGATAATGATATCAGATATCATGACAATGTATGGTGTGACTACTTCCAGAGATATATCCCGGGAACAGTAGTCAGTCAATCTGAAGATAAGTATCTAGTCAAATTTGCTGATGGAAGCTATGATCATTTAAAAAATGTCTCACTATTAGACTTGAGAATTGGGGATCGAGTGATGTTCATGGGTCAAAAGTACCTAGTAACAGGTCTTCAATGTGTTGTTAGAGACCCCAACGTGGAAACCATAAGGTGCTTTAGAGGCTATGACACTGTATTGACCAAGAAGTTGAAGAATAAACGGAAAAATATTGCTCTACTAGATAATGAAATTCTTTTTGCAATTGCAGATATCACGATTGAGAGTGAAGAATGGCAAAAAAGAGAACGCTATTGCGGTGGTGAAACTGCTAAGATTGCTATAGCACCAATATCGTTAAAATCTTACTTGTCAATGGCAACACTAACACACTCGACCAAGATAAAGTCAGCCATATTCAGTAGCTGCCTGTTCGTTATAACAGGCGATCAAAAGGATAACATTACTGATATTATCCTGGAAAATGGTGGTGTTATTATTGAAGACGGGTTCTCATCTTTATTAGAAATTTCACAGATTGACAATGAAGTGGTGGTTAAACCGAGACAATTCTTGACGCAATATAAATTTGCTGCTGTATTAACCACTAGATACTCGCGAAGTTTAAAATACATTGAAGCTCTTGCGCTGGGATGGCCATTGTTATCTGATCGGTTCATTAACGATTGTGTGGCAAGTGGGAAACTTTTGAGAAACATTACTACTTATCTCTTACCAGCTGGAAAGTCAGAAAAACTGGGGACTGTGAAAAGTGCTAATATTGTAAGATTTTTGGCTAATTGGGAACTCGATAAAAGTCTGTTTTATCAAATGGCGAATAACAGGATCCTGGAGGGTGTGCAAGTCTTTTATACAGCGAAAAAGCACGATGTTGCTGAAACATTATTCCACATTCTTGGTGCTAAATCCTTCCAGCAATTACCGTTGACTAATTACACTAATCTTATTTCGAAACTGGCACAGTATCAGGGTTCAAGAATTTTACTTTATGGAGTGACAAAGACATTGCAACGATCTCTCAATGAGATGGTTAATAAAAAGAACAACAGAATCAAGTCCATGATGATCACTGATACCATCACAAATAACAAAAGTGTTCAAATAGAAATAGTTGATTGGGAGTGGGCTGTACAATGTATAATAGATGGAAACGCTTGGAACTCTATAAATAGAGTGTTGAGATATCACATATAATAATTTTGAATTAAAAGCTACTTCGAAAAATATGTAGTGATCCGTTATCTTAGGTCAATATCTAAAATGAGTTAGATAATAATGAGATTTAGCTAACATTTGCTAGTCTTTCATTTCAAGTTCTGGTGATGGTTAGATGCATAGTTTTTTTGTGATGTCTATGATGCAAACATTATACAGATTAAAAGTGATTTAGAAAAAAACGTAGTGATTTGTTCTCTTGGATTAAGATCTAACCCTACTTACAGACTATTAAGATTCATCTCATAAGTGTTAGTTTTTCATCTGGACTTTTGGTGCTGGTGGTATTCATGTTTATTAATAGCGTATATGACATGATAACATTTTGGAATATAAGGTACTTCGAACGATAAATACTGAGTTAATTTCTTAAGTTCAGATCTAAAAGTATCTAAACACTGTTGAGATTGAACTAATGATTGTTGGTTTATGATTTAGAGTGATGGTGTTGGTGATATGCTAGATGTTTGTAATTTATATCACATAGAAATATTTTCGATTAAAAGCTACTTCGAAAGATAAATATTGCACTATTTTCTATGGTTAAGTTGTAGAATGATTTGCAAAGTAACACGATTGAGCTCGCAACTGTTAGTTTCTTAATTGCACTTTTAGCACTGGTGGTATTCATACTTTTTTTTATAGTGTATATGACACAAAAATTTACAAATCTTTTCTAAGAAAAATCAAAAGTAGTCTATTTGTTTAGGATGTACTCTAAAACGATTTAAAAAGGAATGTGATTGAGCTTACAATTGTTAGTTTTATATTTAGAGTTTTGGTGTTGGTGATACTCATGTTTTTTCTGATATATGTCACATAAAAATGTCACAGATTGCAAGTAATATTAGAATCAAAAATACAGATCTAGTTGAGCAGGTTGGAAGCTGTAGTCAATTAGTGGCCAATGAGATCTCGTCCAAGGCTGTTAGTTTCTCATTTGTAGTTTTGGTGGTTGAATTAAAGGTGATACATTTTGTTGTATATATGAGAAGGAGTAAATGATGAGCTATGAGTGATATTTGAAAGTAAGGAGGAATGTGCATGTAAAAGTGAAAGAGCAACATGGATCTGTCCAAGGAGAAGACTTCTAAGAGTGTTAGGCTTATGATATCTTGAATAGTTGATGATATGTGATGAAATCTGAAGTGAAATTGACAATAGTTGAGTGAGATTGATATAAGATTGTAAAGTGAAATGAGAAGAGTTGAAATGATTCGAAAGGGGTAGTTGGATGTAATATGTAGTTTGAATGATTCAAATATCATTGAGTTCAGATGGTGTAGGTTGTCAGTGAGATGAAAGACAGCGGTGGTAGCATTGATTTAAAAACCACTGTTGATAGTATTTGATGATGATCAACAAAGGTTAGTAGAGATGCTTAGTGAATTACAGTGGCAAGTTATATGGGGAGGGTGAGGATGAGGATGAGGAGTTATCAAGGCATTGCTCTTGTGAGTTGGTTGTATGAAGTTGGATTTATATGATTGGATAAGGTAGAGTTAAAATGACTTGAGACAGTGAACTATAGTAGTGGGTTAGTCTTTGAAGAACGCAGTAGTATCTATTGTAGATGGGATTGATGACGGCTGGATTGGATTTTTATTCTCTTGAAGTTTGACGATAGTTTGTTATGGATGTTGATAAAAGATGTAGATATTGAAGAGGTAGATCAAACCTCGATGATGAGGTGGAATGGGGAGAGTTTTGAGTGAGGTTAAGATTGCAGCGAATGTAATTACTGGTTAGTGGCTGTAACATGGGTTATGGTGTTTGATTGAGATTAATGTGGCATAGAGAACGAAGATGAGTGGTGGAAAAGATTGTTTTGATAATAAATATGTTAAGTGATGGCATTCTTATAGTGAAATAATGTTGTGAAATGGTTGGGCAAAGTAACAGGTTTTTTGATTGAAGAAGCTAAATACACATCAGAAAGAATAGTGTAGTAAGTTCAATGAAGATGTGAAGTGGTTGGAGTGGTGAAATAAGAGATATGAACATTTTAAGGGGCAAATGATAATCAATGGTGGTGAAAAGTATCACAGATTCCGAGTGAAATTGTTTGAGTGAGTGCAGAATGTATACTAGTACATGCTGTGGTGAAGATAGGAGGTGGTTGAAGCGATGAAATGAAAGTTGTTCGTCGAATAAAAGATGCTGTTGATGATGAGTTTGTTCAGCAAAAAAGTGTTATGAAGCACTGGTGCACAGCTGAGTTATGAAGCACTGGTAAAAAATTAAGTTATGAAGCACTGGTGCGAAGATGGATTACCTAATGATGAGCTAATGCGGAGATAAGATAATGGAATTAAAGCCGATAAATGGTAGACGCACATATTGAAATTGTATTACATAATCACCTTGTGGTTATGAAGCGATGGGATGCATATCATATGGCAGGGTAACAGTTACACAATGAAACATTGGTGATGTTATTACTAACTACACAGAGGTAGATAGCGGTCAAGTGCGATTAAACCTGGCACTAACAGCTGTTTATAAAACAGCATATGATGTTAACTGAGTGATAATGGTAAGGAAGAGGTATATTAAATGGCATAAAGGGTAGGTTAACATTACAAGAGATTGGCGGATGTATTGTAGGATTAGTTCTGGAAACTGATAGTTACTAAGTAACAGAAAGATAATCTGTGATAATGACTGTTTGTCTAGAAGGTATAACGATTGAAAGAGAAGTATTGTATGATATTAGTTGTCTATAGTATGAGTGGAGATTGTGATGTGTAACTCTAGTGAGTGCGACCTCTCAAGGTATTATGTATGAGCATTCGGGGCCAGTTTATCAGGATGTGGTCGATAAGGGTGCTGTATATTAATGATAAGTGATGTATTTGTATAAATGAGGTATAATTCAAGAAAGCCGTTAGTCAGTAAGGCAGTAGATTTTAGTGAGGGTTATTAAGATTCAGTGAGTGTTTCGAGCCGCAGGCAATGTATAGGTGTATAATGCAGTATTAGAAGGTAGAACTCGAATATATATTGGTGCAATGCGAAAGATAATGAGAAGTAATATCTAGAAAAATAAAAATCAAAAAAATATAAAATGATCTTATTTTTCTTAGAATAACGTAATCTCATAATTTTTAACTAGTTTCCACTACTTTTCAACTCACTTAACTCAATTTCAAGCATTTCAGCTCTATTTCTATTGTGCGGATTGGAACGCGTCAACGAAAAAAAAAGCGTATTGGTGTTTGGATCCCGTAGTCTAGTAGTGTGAACCGGAATTCCGGGGTGTATGAACCGGAGCTGGGGGGTGTATGAACCGGAACTCGGTGGTGTATGAACCGGAACTCAAGGGTGTTCTGAGTCATCGTGTGGCAGTGGTTGTAGTCATCGTGTGGCGGTGCAAGCGTGTGGGTATGATTGAAGTGGTGGTGCAGCTGTTATTGGTGTATTGTAGTAGTGGTGTTTTGGAGTAGTAGTGTTAGGTCCATAGTGTTTTGGAGTAGTAGTGATTGGGGTATTACCGTGATGAAGTTTCGAGTATTATAGTGCTAGTGTAATGGTGTATTATGGTAAAGATGGATTGATGTAGTGCTGTGTTGGTGCACTATGGTAATGGTGTATTATGATAATGGTGTATTATGATAATGATGTATTAATGTATTGATGTATTAATGTATTGATGTATTAATGTATTGATGTATTGATGTATTAATGTAATGGTGAATTTGAGTATTATAGTGCTAGTGTAATGATGTATTATGGTTATCATGTATTGATGTATTATAGTATTGATGTAATGGTAATGATGTACTACAATATTATAGTATTATAGTATTAATGTATTAATGTATTAATGTACTGATGTACTATGGTAATGAGGTACTACAGTACTACAGTAATAGTATTAATGTATTAATGGATCATAGTATCAAGATATGGATACAATAGTAGAGTAGTGCACTTTATCACCGACCAGTATCCAAAGCCATAGTTTATTGGAGTATTACACAAGTAACCAGAACTTCGAATTTTGTATGGGAAAAAAAAAATTTCGCGGAATTTTGTTAGCAAAATTTTGAAAAATCAAGATTTCCGCCTAGAAATCAGAAAATCTTGAAA
>JAJLXD010000033.1:60122-102223 GCA_030571115.1 Wickerhamomyces sp. yHMH617 | reverse complement strand
AGCCAAAGGCTATGTTCTAGAAGTTTTATTCAAGGACAAAACCACGGAATGGGTAAGATTCACAGACTTAAGAAGAACAGCTCCAGATCTTCTCAAAAGTTATGTTCAGCAACATCTTCCTCAATTGCAAGACAAGCTTTAGCCGAAGGTTCACAAGTTTGCTTTTCCCCCATAAGCAGTTTAAGGTCTCATAGTCCTTAGTTTAACCATTTTTTTATTAACTTTCATTTCACAGATTTCCATCTTAGTTTTGCTTCACTCATCAAAATCCACACGTTGACGTTACCAGTACGTTGTCGAGTTTGAAGAGGAAGATTTTTAGAGAGGATGATCCTTTATTTTAACCGCTATTGGTTTGTTTGTTATATTTTAGAAGTGTGGATATCATTTCTCGCAGTCAGGGTTGACACTCATACAATAACTAGTTTTTTTTAAGAGGGGGGATGTATTGAGAAAGATATATTTCCAACTAGTTATTGACAGATTGCCGACGCAAGTCCAGATTAGCACTAGAAATAGCGGACCCTAGAGTTGCTCATAGGAAGCAGAGAGTATAAAAGAGCTCCGCTATCCACCGTTTTGTATTGATTGTATATTAAAAAGCACGTTATTTGAAGAACTTCTCTTGTACTACAAGTCCTCGATCATTACAGCAACTCCCAAATATAATACCTGTACACTTCTACCTACAGGCTACAGCCATTCATGCTCCATTTTGTCGGTTATTTTATTTGGCAGTATCTTGTTTAGTATGTGGTATGTGCTGTGCAAAACGGGTACCAAAGGACTAAAAGAATGTATTACATTTAACAATTGAGAACTTATGAAGAATTCACTAGTAGCTCCATGCACCTTTTACAATGTTGAGGTTTGTGCCATGTCAAGTTGCAAATTCACAACTCACAGGTGGTTAACACACAAGTCACAAAGTCACACAATGTCCCGAAGCAAACCAATAACGTAAATGCAATGCGTTATGCAAAAGTTTGTGGATCTGATGGTGGATAGAGCTGAATATTGATGAACTGGCTTGCGCTTTCTTGTTTTCTCAGTAACGTCTCAAAATATAACACATTCCCATTCTAAATACAATAGGAAGTTTAGATGTATAAGTTACAACGGAAATGAATACACATGTTATTTACGTTCAAGGAATTGGAAAACTCAGCATGGGCCAATATACTCACTACATACTACAGCCTTTTTATTACTCCCTTGGTATGGATCCCATCTTGATACGCTGCAATACCTTGATTTCTCTTGTTGGAGTAAAGGAGTAACCTCTCATATTTACAGAACAGAACAAAAGTGATTATGTAACAAAATTAATGAAATAAGATAATGCTCAGATTTTAGGATATATAACTGTTGCTTATCACTATAATAATTATAGATCTTATCTTTCTATTAATAAAGCCCTTTTTAGAACATTTAATTAATGAAAAATTTTTTTTTTATTGTTTTACATAGCTTACATTTGATCTTTTAAATTTTTAAAAATGAATTAGTCCAATATTTCTTAAAGTATTATAAGGTCGAAGCTGTAATATTTAATATATATATATAAACTTACAACTATGATAGATAATTAACTTATAATTACAGATATTGGCCCGTTATACAAGAGCTGTTTTGTGAAAAATTCCATTTGTCTATTCTCTCTATACAGATCAAAATCATTTGGCCTAGAGCGGAATTCCGCATCATTTTGATCTGGAGTCCTTAAAGAGTAATTGCCTAATTAGGAAGATTTTGAATCTCGCAATAATATTTCGAAAACGGATGGTGTAAAAACTATAATTACTACATGAACCTGTTCTTGTGATCGATCAAATAGTTTTTCCCCGTATATCAAGTTTCTTTTCTGATGAACTCGGTTCTTATTATTGGTCAGAAGGACACTCAAAAACTAGAGCTGTTGAAGTCTCTTGTGGGGGATGATATCAAAGTCAATGTGCCAGACAATCACAGTGGGATCATTCAACCCTGGACGTTGAAGACGAAATATTACGAGGTTGATCTACATTTTTGGATTGATGAGTATACGGTACTGGGACACTGGATTAATGATTTCAATGAAGTATCACAGGAGTTCGAGGATGTTCTACAGATTCTGATATTCAACTTTAGATTCAGTGATGGGGTTGAGAACGTGAAAACTTATATCAATCATTTGAAAAGCCTCAATTTGATAGATGATTTGGAAGTGATAGGAGTAGGAACACATGAGTTCAACGATAGCGAAGGTTTTGAGGAATTTGAGGATATATTTCTATCAGAGGGATTTGAGTTGGTCAATTATAATGCTGAGGCTGCTGAGAATGAGTTTAAAGAGAAACTAGGGAAGCATAGAGTAATAGAGATATTACAGTGTCATGAGTGGAACCTACAAAACGACAAAAATGGTAATGATAATAATGATAATGATAACGATGATGGTAACGATGATGGTAACAATATTGAAGACATAGTTGATAATGAATTGGAGTTTGGCGATCTCATATCTAAAATCAACAAGATTAAAAAGGAAGTGTTGCAAGTACCAGAGAATGAGAGACATGATAAAATTTTGCATGCGGTTGAAGAACTGATGGGTGACATAAGCTTGTGATTTTAGTCGACATGCTCATGTTTTTCTTCTGGAATGTAGTAATATTTGAAAACCAATCTTTTGAATAGATAAAACTTTGTAGGGATAAAGAATAGTAAAATCACTTGATTGAACAAGTTCTTGTTATTTTTCAAGTTTAGAAACAACAAGATGAACTCTAATAGAGCCAAAATAGGAAAATCGATCAATATTGAATATCTGTGGAAAACGTTGATCCAATTTGGAATTTTTCTGTTGAGAGTCTTCAGCTTATAGTAGTGATAAATGTAACTAAATGCATCAGATATTGACCAGTTAAAAATGATGTACGCATATGCTGGATGTCTTGTTACTTCCAAATTGTTCTTGAGACACCATATCAAATAAACCCTTAGCCAATTATCCAATATAAAAGAGCCAAGCTTGACAGGAATCAACCGTAATAGCGAAAAAACACTTCCAATGACAAACGAACTGAAGTACACGATTTCAATGAACCCTTGAATACCACCGTTCAAGAATTTGAATCCTACTAAGAACAGCAGCACAAATGTTCGCACGAAAACTGCAAAATTGATGAAAACTTGTCCAAAAAAGAACGCCTGGAGGAACTTATAAAGTGTGAAACTGTTGTGCAAGTTGATTTTCTGTGGCATGTTGAGCAACTGTTGAGAATCTGAGCTTGATGGGCGATATTCAATAAAAGAACAAGTTGACACAAATTTTTTTGTTTTTCGGAAAAAAAAAAGTCAGAAGTTCATTCATCACAAGTTCCAATTGAATTAGCGAATAATGAAGTTTCTTTGGCTGTTGTTGTTGGTAACCGCTGTTGCAGCGTGGTCAGTCGAGGAGCTTGAGATCTTTGAGTTGAATCAACAGCTGAAATCAACGAAATTCAACGATTTTTACCATTTCTTAAATCTAACTTCCAAGGCTACTCCAAAGCAAATCAATAAACAGTTCAAGAAACTCTCTGTGAAATACCATCCTGACAAAATCACGAAAACCAAGAAGATTTCAGTGAAGAAAGCTACAAAACAGTATCAGACTTTTCAAGCTATTGCTGGTGTTTTGAAAAGTCCTGAACTGAAAGAACGCTATGACTACTATCTCAAAAATGGGTTCCCTAAGTATCAGAATAACAAATGGGGGTTCATCAAGTTCAGGCCTGGTTTAGTTTTCGTGATCATCTTCTTATACCTGATCATTGGTCTGGCCCATTTAGTGATATTAAATATCAACTATAACCAGAAAGTTAGAAAACTCAATACATTGATTGATGATATCAAAGAATACAATGACCAATTGAATAAAGAATCTAATCAAGTATTAAAAGAAAACAAAATCAGTTGGGCAGGCCAAGATTTCTTGGTTAGATTTGATAACAATGTTTATTTGGAAACGGGAGAAAATAAATACATCAAAGTGACGACTGCTGACATTGCTAGACCAAGACTAATTGATGGCATTCTCTTTAAATTACCTATCAAGATATGGAATATTACAGTGGGTAAAATAAATAATGCACTGACGTTTGATTTGAAGCTGAAAGAACTTAGACCTGAAATTTATGATGCAAATGGTAATCCTGTCACAGAGGCACCAAAACCAAAGAGGAAACAACCAAAAGGTGAAAAGCTCAAATTACCTAATGGGAAAGTTGTTTATAGTAAAAAGTAACATTTATAGGCTCATTTCTTTTCGATGGAAAGTATAACCAAAATAAACAAAACTCGTCAGATTTTGGAATTTGATAAAGAACTTTTTAACATCTTCTTTAAACAAATAATGAAACTCATCTTTGAACAAAAATTTCCTATCATTTGTCAAACTCTCAAAGAAAAATTCGTCTTTGTCATACCCATAATCATCTATTCTAGCAACTAGATTGAAGAACTCTATTAATTGCTTTGAGATACCAAAATAATAATCATCAATGATTCTCAAATTATTGAAATTCTGGAACCTTTTAAAGATCTTGACATTAAGTAATTTTCGACAAATTGGCAAAATATCCGTTGGTTTTATGTAAACAATTCTTTCCAGATTTTGAGAGCTATCTGATGCTGATAAAACTTGATATAAATCGTTCAGTTTGACGTGCTTTGGTGCAATATATTTCAGACTACTGAGTTTCGACGATTGTATGATAACATCCAGTATCCGGTATAGCTCATCCAATTGTGCATCAGAGGCGCTTCTGGTAGAGATCGAATCAACAGACACAATAGGACATGAGGAAAACGTAAGTTTCTCCAGATCTGACAAGGTTATCAGACCAGTTAGAGCAGCTGCTGGACTAAATAGATACCCACCAGGACCTTCTGTTGTTGAAGGTAAAGAATAGACATTTTTCAGGTGAAGTTCTTTGAAATGGTTCTTTCCAAAAATGTCTAGTTGTGAAAACGCCTCACGGTAATCTCCTAGCACATTTATATTACTCAGAGTAAGCTTTTTTAGGTTATAAAGATGTATCTTTGCTGATTGAAGGTCTGAAAGTAATCTAATCAAGTTTGTTGAATCATTGTTTTTGTGATGAAAACCCTGAAAATTATCATCAGTAAAACTCACATACTCTAGATTTGGATTTTGATCATCATCAGCATCTTGATGTTCATTGACTTCCTCATTCAGTAAAGCACTGTCCATACGAACATCGTTATAGATTTCGTCATCTTCATCATCATCATCTTCTTCTTCATCGTACTCCTCATCAACCACACGCGAGGCTCTTCTTCTGGTAGGAAGCACATCCAAAGAGCAGTTATAGCCTTTCATGAAAATTGATCTCAGGTTAATATCATTCATCCAATCATGGTGCCTCAATGAGTGTTCCAAATCACGATCTAATTTCCCAAAATATCCATTGAATTCTAGTTCCTCTAATTTGAAGTTATCTTTACTTGAACCATTGTTTGTTAGAATAGATATAAGAGAGTCTCTCATTGAAATATACGATCCCGAAGATTCTGGGCTTGAAGTTTCTAGGTTCAGCTTTAGTCTAATTAAGTTTGGGAAATATAAATTACTGAACGTAGAGTTCTCATCAGAGCTGCCTAGGATTATTGAGAGTTCAACAATATTTGATCTGATGTTATTGTTGATCGAGTAGAGCTTCTCCATGGGTAATTTTGGGAAATTGAAAGTTCTGATATTGGTAAATGTATTTATAACAACCTCCCAATATTGTCTAAAAGTCAAAATATTCTGTAAATCTTTCTGCAATAAATATCTATGGGGATCTATCTTCCCACAGTCCAGGTAATTGAAGCTTGAAATATCCTCAACATACTGAGTGATATCCAAATGTTCATCGTTCTTGACGCTCATATAGATGAGTTTGAAGAACTTCAAGATATTTGACCATGATGATAGCAGCGTGAAACGTTGATATTTAGACAATTGATGGAAAACAGTGTCCTGGTGTTTCTCACAGATCAGGATCTTCTTGTACAGCCTCACTTTACATGGCTTGTTGAACGCCTTATTAGTTAAAAGCAACTGATAAGCATCATATTGATCCAGGAATGATGTGATTCTAATCAAGATTTCCTCAGGCAGCAGCGATAGATTTAATGGAAGCTTTGGTGTTATCTGCAACTTCTGCACCTTTGTTGAAGACCCACCACCGGAATTGCCACTCGCACGTTTGGACATTGATCACACTGATCTCGTTGATTGGTGTTAGAAGATGCTTTACTACTTGTTACCACAGTTACTGATGTACAATTTATTAGTGATCGTTTTGTGTTGGTTCGCGATATTTACCCGATTGAACGTTTCTTTATATCTTTATATCTTTAATCTTTAGGTGTTGATCAGAATTAAGTAATTTGAAGCACGATGCGTTGTTCGTTAAATTGAAAGTGTGCGTTTAGTGCCAGCTGATTTATGAACTTTGAAGTCTATGGAAGAACAAATGAAGATTTTCTCTCGGAATGAATAGGGCAAATCCTCGTTGAATTGTGTGCCACGAGCCACTTGGTAAAACTGCCACACTTCACGCTAATTAAGCATTTTCTGTGACGTACCGAAGGCAAAACTCCTTAGGAAGTTACCTAGAATGGAGCATTTGTCGGGAGATGGAGGTGATGGTGGTGGAGCTTGACAGTTGACTGATGATATTATTTCATGATCAACGGCTGATTAAGAGTATATAAATCAACAAGGTTTCCTTTCTTTCATTTCCACACCCTCTTGATGCCAAAGACTACAAAAATGGTTTCTATTTGGTCTTTCATTCCTCACTTAAGAGAAGTTGATGACTACGAAGAAGATTTGCATAAGGTCAAGGTCGAAAAACTTAATCAATTAGAGTTTAGAGATGAGGCTAATAGACCATGGTGGAAATTCTTTGACGAGTACGAATACAGATTAAACAAATATGAGAAAGATAAACATAAATGGTGGTATTGGTTTGAAGAAGGAACTTCGAATGCAGAAAAGAAGCTGTTAATAAAATTGGACTTTATTGTCGTGTTTTATAGTATGGTTATCTTTTGGTTGAAATCGTTAGATCAATCAAATTTTGAAAAAGCCTATGTTTCTGGTATGAAAGAAGACGTTGGGTTCAAAAGTAACGACTATATTAACACTCAAACCATTTTCAATGTTGGTCTTGTCGTGTTTCAGTTCCCATTCATGTATCTATTCCCAAGAGTTTCGATCCATTATTTGATCCCAATATTAGATGTTTTTTGGGGCGCTTTTACCTTAGGGCTATACAAAGTTGAAACAGTTGGGCAGGTTCAGGCATTAAGATTCTTGGTGTCTGTATTTGAAGCTGGATTCTACCCTGGTGCTCACTGGCTATTTGGTTCCTGGTATAGGTCCTTTGAGGCATCTAGAAGAGCACAGATTTGGTATTTTGGTAATATGTTAGGATCTATTAGTTCTGGGTTGTTTCAAGCCTCAATATATAGGAACTATAATGGAAATGGTGGGTTAGAAGGTTGGAGATGGATGTTCATCATCGACGGTATTATAACCATGTTTATTGGTTTAGGTGCATTTTTTATTATCCCTGGTACACCTGATAAGTGTTACTCATTGTTTTTAACTGATGATGAAATCAGATTAGCAAGAAGAAGACTGAGAAAGGATACGATCGAAGTGTTTCAAGAGAAGCCCAAATTCTTCAGTTGGAAGTTATGGAGAAGAATATTTAGTGACTGGAAAATTTGGGGTCTTACCATCTTCGATATATCTGGATGGAATGCATCGAATACACCAGGTTCAGGTTTTGTCTTTTGGTTGAAGTCACTAAAAAGATTCTCTACAGGTAAACTTAATGATCTATCAGCAACATCAGCTGGTGTTGGGTTTATTTTAATTTTGATCTTTGGTCTTTTTGCGGATGGTGCTAGATCCAGGTATGGTGCGATTGTGTTATCACAGACATTAAACATTGTAGGGAACATCATATTATCTGTTTGGGATGTCCCTGAAGGGGCCAAATGGTTTGCATTCATGGTCCAATATGCAGGATGGGCAACGGCCTCTGTACGTTATAGTCTGATTAACGACATTTTGAGACATGATGTTCAGGACCGTGCTATTATCTTTATCACGCAATTTGCAGTTGCTCAATCGACCACTATATGGATTAACCGATTAGTATGGCCTACGGTGGATGCTCCACGGTATCTGAAAGGTTATCCAACTGTTGCATGTTTTGCGTTTACTATGATTATTGCATCGTTCGGATTGTTATGGAAGTATAAAGTCGAAGAGAAGAAACATGCATATGGCAATGGTATTGTGCTATATAATTCTGCGAAAGGTGATAATGTTCAAGATATCAAGAAAGATTATCAACTGAGACTTCAAAGTGAGGACGACAATTCATCAGGCATTGAATCAGTTGACGTGGAATCAGAGAAGAAGCTGGAAATGAAGATTGAGTAATGATTGTAAATAGAATAACTAGACGTTGACTTCATTTGTTTAGCCGTATATTTCCGACAGTCTTAAATTATAGGTAAACAACAAATATCAATATTTTTCATGTTTTATGAGCCAGAAAACCCCTAAATACAACTGTATTGTTCCCCAAATCCTTTGATGTTACTGTCAGAGGTTACGCTAAAAACCTGTTATTAGTATGCGATTTTCAATGCTTTTCAGTGAAATGATGTTGTTGAAAACTCGGTATTCAGGGCCGATTAATTCCATGATAGGGATGAGAAGGCTTATGGCCTATATTCTAAACAGCTGGATTTTTTTTAATGCGCTACGTTATCACTCACGAGGTTCAGAAGTGGACTTTTAGTGATGGTGTCTGTTTGGTCTTTCATTCCTCATTTAAGACAAGTGGAAGACCGAGAGGATGATTTACAGATGATCAAGATTGAGAAACTTAATCAACTAGAGTTCAGAGATGAGGCAAATAGACCATGGTGGAAATTCTTCGACGAATACGAATACAGATTGAACAAATATGAGAAAGATAGACATAGATGGTGGTATTGGTTTGAAGAAGGAACTTCAACTACTGAAAAGATGCTGCTGATAAAATTGGATCTGATCTTGGTCGTTTACACGATGATTATTCTTTGGTTGAAAACACTTGATAAAACGAACTTTGAAAAGGCATATATTTCTGGCATGAAAGAAGATATAGGGTTCAGAGATAATGATTATATTAATACTCAAACTGTTTTTAATTTGGGGCTCGTCGTCTTTCAATTCCCATTTATGTATCTCTTTCCTAGAGTCTCACTTCACTACCTGATTCCTATATTAGAAGTTCTTTGGGGAGCTTTTACCTTAGGGCTCTACAAAGTTGCAACAGTTGGGCAGGTTCAGGCATTAAGATTCCTGGTATCTGTATTTGAAGCTGGGTTCTACCCTGGTGCTCACTGGCTATTTGGATCATGGTATAAGTCCATTGAAATATCGAGAAGATCTCAAATTTGGTATTTTGGTAATATGTTAGGATCTATTAGTTCTGGGTTGTTTCAAGCCTCAATATATAGGAACTATAATGGAAATGGTGGGTTAGAAGGTTGGAGATGGATGTTCATCATCGACGGTATTATAACCATGTTTATTGGTTTAGGTGCATTTTTTATTATCCCTGGTACACCTGATAAGTGTTACTCATTGTTTTTAACTGATGATGAAATCAGATTAGCAAGAAGAAGACTGAGAAAGGATACGATCGAAGTGTTTCAAGAGAAGCCCAAATTCTTCAGTTGGAAGTTATGGAGAAGAATCTTTAGTGACTGGAAAATTTGGGGTCTTACCATCTTCGATATATCTGGATGGAATGCATCGAATACACCAGGTTCAGGTTTTGTCTTTTGGCTGAAGTCACTAAAAAGATTCTCTACAGGTAAACTTAATGATCTATCAGCAACATCAGCTGGTGTTGGGTTTATTTTAATTTTGATCTTTGGTCTTTTTGCGGATGGTGCTAGATCCAGGTATGGTGCGATTGTGTTATCACAGACATTAAACATTGTAGGGAACATCATATTATCTGTTTGGGATGTCCCTGAAGGGGCCAAATGGTTTGCATTCATGGTCCAATACTCAGGATGGTCAACTACTTGTGTCCGATACAGCTTAGTAAATGATATATTGAGGCATAATGCTCAGGACCGTGCTATTATCTTTATTACACAATTTGCAGTTGCTCATTCAACCACTATATGGATTAACCGATTAGTATGGCCTACGGTGGATGCTCCACGGTATCTGAAAGGTTATCCAACTGTTGCATGTTTTGCGTTTACTATGATTATTGCATCGTTCGGATTGTTATGGAAGTATAAAGTCGAAGAGAAGAAACATGCATATGGCAATGGTATTGTGCTATATAATTCTGCGAAAGGTGATAATGTTCAAGATATCAAGAAAGATTATCAACTGAGACTTCGGAGTGAGGACGCTAGTACAGATGAGATGGAAAAAATTACAATGTATATGAATGACAAATGAACCCTATATCTTTATTTACGGTTACTAGAAATTTCCTCGGGAAATGTTTTAGATTATGATTTGATTGGCTGGTGAAGCTAAAACCGCTTGTTTGCACAATGTTTTTTTTTGCGAGACTGTTCGAGATTGTCAGTGTGTGTACAGGTACATAGTTAAGAGGAGGGCCGTTTACCATTTCAGGAAAGTCGTTGCTTTTGATAGAACTTGATTATGCACAAGGGATAAAATAGATAGTTTAAATCCAAGGTTAAGAGCCATGCCCCAGAGATGATATTGACTTCAAATGGGCTTGAAGAGGCATTGAGTACAGAGAACCGAGGTTCCTATTTAGATATATCAACATAGAGACGATCTTAGAATTATACTGACTTAATTACTGTCTGAATCATTAAAATAAAATATAACCAATTTTATCACATGAGTCACGTGACCAAGAGTAATCGATGTATCAACTGGGCAAACTAGTAAGGAAATCTTGAGTAAAATGATAGCTTTCAACTCTGTTCTTTTGCTTTGCATAAGTGTTCATCCATTGAAACTACTAATACACAATTGTATACTCACAGAAACAGCTGAGTTGTTTAAAGTAACCTTGGCTGCTTATTTTGGCCGTACACAATATCCACAGTGTTAAATTTGTTTCGGAAAAATTTGTGACTTTTTTTTGCCCAAAAACAATTTTAAGTCAATTAATAATACAATTTTATAAAGTGTTGATTTGACTCTTGTTCGTCTTTGGAAGTTTCTGAGCCAACTATTTGATTGGTTTGGTCTTTTGGAGCGAGGTTTTGTTGGTTCTTGACCTCTCTTTTTCATTCATTGGCCTGTCGTACATAATCTTTTGTGGTTATAGATTGAAGCGCGATGGGTCTTCTCTCTCTAGGAACCCCTATGCCATGGGAACAGTCTAGAAAGTATAACGACCATGTTAGAAAGAACGGACTGGAACAGCTCCAGAATATGTTTAAGGCTGCTTATTTGAGAAAAGACGATGGTTACCTCTGGGGTGATGAAGTTGAATATACTCTTATCCATTTTGATGAAGAGACAAAAGAGGCTAAAATCGCTATCAACGAAGATCAAATATTGACAGATTTGAACACAGGTGGGAAAAACTATCAACTTGTTTTGGATAATAATGTCAATTTCCATCCTGAATATGGTCGTTTTATGCTGGAGGCCACTCCATTGAAGCCATACGATGGTGATACATTATCTGACTATCTTTATGTCGAGACTAATATGAACCAGAGAAGAGTTGTGGCTAACAAATCGTTGAACAATCCAAACATCAAGCCAATTACCGTCACCTCTTACCCACTGATGGGTGTTGGTAACTTCACCGTTCCAGAAGCATCCCCAAATGGACCAGCCTCAACTTCCTTATTTTTACCAGATGAAATTATCAACAGACACGTGAGGTTTCCTACGCTAACTGCTAATATCCGCAAAAGACGTGGTGAAAAGGTAGCCATTAACATTCCGTTGTACCAAGATGTCAACACTTCTGAAATTGATGATTCAATTCCTATCGCTAGAAAACTTTTTGCTGGTGATGAAGAACCTTCTTTGGGAGCCTCGAAGCCAGGACATATTTATATGGACTCTATGGGCTTTGGTATGGGTAACTCATGCTTGCAAGTCACTGTTCAGGCTCCTAGTATAAACAGAGCAAGATACCTATATGATTCTTGGGCTAATTTTGCTCCAATTTTCTTGAGCTTGACATCTGCTGCTCCAATTTACAAAGGATTTCTATCAGATCAAGATGTCAGATGGAATATCATCAGTGGGTCAGTTGATGACAGAACACCTTTTGAAAGAAGTGATAAGGCTTTAAGAAAAGGTGCTGATTTTGGGGGTATCAGATCTGAAGATCAACCAGTGTCTCGAAGAATTCCTAAATCAAGATACGACAGCATTGATTCATATCTTGGTGATCTTAGAAGCAATCCATTGAATAACGAGGAATCTGTTTATAAGTACTTCAAACCGGAATTGAATGACATCAATCCTCCAATCAATGAGGAGGTTTATGATCAGTTGACCTCAAATCCTAGATTTGATGCTCCTTTAGCGTCCCATTTCGCTCATCTCTACATAAGAGACCCTTTGGTTATATTTGAAGAACGTATAACCCAAGATAATGAAACAGAGACAGATCACTTTGAGAACATTCAATCAACAAATTGGCAAACATTGAGATTCAAACCACCTTCTCAGATGGCAATTCCAGAAAACAAGGATATACCTGGTTGGAGAGTTGAATTTAGACCAATGGAAATTCAATTAACTGATTTTGAGAATGCTGCTTTCTCGGTATTTATTTCATTGTTAGGTCAAGCCATATTATACACTGAATACAATTTCTATATTCCAATATCAAGAATTGAATCAAATATGAAGACGGCTCACTTGAGAAACTCCACATTGAATGAGAAGTTCCATTTCAAAAAAGACATAAACTCTAAGGATTTTGAAACTGTTGAATTAAGCATAAATGAAATCATCAATGGAGGCGAACATTTTATTGGTCTAATATCGATTGTGGTGCAGCATTTATCCAAACATCATGGAGTTGAATTGAGCCCAAGCGGTGGTCCACATCAAAGACTATACTACTATCTTCAATTAATCAGCAAGAGAGCTTCTGGAGAGATATTAACCACCGCAGCATATATCAGAAAGTTTGTAACAACCCATGAAACTTATAAGAAAGATTCAAAAGTTAACAGCGTCATCAATTATGATTTACTCACAAAATTTGACAAAATCACTAATTATCAGCAAAGTGAACTGCTTGAATTTTTTGGGGAAGAAATGGGCAACTATTTATATCAATCACAGACTTCTGGATTCATTAATGGTACTCATTAGAGACTAGGGAACATATATTATTAATAGAGCTTAGCAGTACTGATATATGACCTTACTACGATTGGAGAGTTGTATTCATATATAGGAAAGATCCGTTGAGGCACCTTTTCCTTTTTATTTCTATTTCATTATAATCAAAACATATATCTAGCCATTTCTAGATCTTTATAACCGGTCCAATTCATTAACTGGAAGTAAACCCAAAATCTGAAATTAAATATATAAAAAGAAACGAATCAATAACAAGTCATTAAGTAATATTTTTTGTTTGTGTTCATTAGCAAAGAATCAAAATATGCAGTTGATGCAAATATTATTTGGTTTTGGAGACCTAATAACGGTAGTGGTCAGCTTTGAATGGACCTTCAACTGGGACACCCAAGTATTCAGATTGAACTTTAGTCAATTGAGTTAATTTGACACCTAAATGTTTTAAGTGGAATCTGGCAACAGCTTCATCCAAAACTTTTGGTAAGACGTAGACTTGACCTTTTTCAAATCCACCAGTTTTAGAGAATTCAACGTATTTAGATTTGAAAGCAGTATCTTTAGATTTGAATAGAGCAATTTGAGCCAAAACTTGGTTAGAGAAAGAACAAGACATGACAAATGAAGAGTGACCAGTAGCACAACCCAAGTTAACTAATCTACCTTCAGCTAATAGGATAATGTGACGACCATTTTTCAATAAGTAACGATCAACTTGAGGTTTAATGTTGACAACGCTTTCAGCGTTGGATTTTAACCAAGCAACATCAATTTCAATATCAAAATGACCAATGTTAGAAACGATAGCATCTTCTGGCATTTGTTCGAAATGTTCTTGGGTGATGATATCTCTACAACCGGTAGTGGTGACAAAAACTTGACCGATTGAAGCAACTTCATTCAATGGAGCAACTTGGTAACCTTCAACAGCAGCTTGTAGAGCGTTGATTGGATCAACTTCAGAGACAATGACTCTGGCACCCATACCTCTCAAAGCCATGGCACAACCTTTACCAACATCACCGAAACCGGCAACAACAGCAACTTTACCAGCCAACATGACATCAGTAGCACGTTTAATACCATCAATCAAAGATTCTCTACAACCGTACAAGTTGTCAAATTTTGATTTGGTAACTGAGTCATTAACGTTGATAGCTGGAACTTTAAGGACAGCATCTTTGACCATTTTGTATAGATGGTGAACACCAGTGGTGGTTTCTTCAGATAAACCATAACAGTCATCCAACATTTCTGGGTATTTTTCATGCACTAAAGAGGTTAAATCACCACCATCATCCAAGATCAAGTTCAATTTCTTTCCGTCTTTGAAAGAGAATAATTGTTGTTCAATACACCACAAGTACTCTTCTTCGGTTTCACCCTTCCAAGCAAAAACTGGAACACCAGCAGCAGCAATGGCAGCAGCGGCGTGGTCTTGGGTGGAGAAGATGTTACAGGAGGACCAGGTGACTTCAGCACCAAGGGCAACCAAGGTTTCGATCAAAACAGCGGTTTGGATGGTCATGTGTAAACAACCAGCGATTCTAGCACCTTTCAATGGTTGTTCTTCACCGTATTGTCTTCTAATTTCCATTAGACCTGGCATTTCATTTTCGGACAATTCGATTTCTTTTCTACCGAAGGCGGCAAGAGAGATGTCTGCAACTTTGTAGTTGACAGCTGGAGAGGACATTTTTTGCTATTTGAGTGATTGATATCCGAATTGATGGGAAGTTGATAAATTGTAAGAATTTTTCGTATAATTTATACAAAAAAAAAATTTTTTAGGCGCATGTGAAAAAAAAAAAAAAAANNNGAAAAAAAAAAAAAAAAGATTATCACGTGCGCGTGCGCGGCAAAAAGGTAAAGATTACCCGGTGTTGATTATAAGGTAACATTTCGTTTAAAGGCTGTTGTTGTATTAAATTAGAATATGTGCAAATTCTAAATAAATATCCAATAGTCAAGTCGTGAGCTCATGATACCCGTTAATCGGTCGTTTTATCATCTGTGAACATATATAATAATTTTTTTTTCTTCATTTTTTTAATGATCAGTTAACCATGATCTTATCTTCATCATCATCTTTATCATAGCTGACCTCTTGATGTTCGACTTCCTCACTGAAGGCATCGTCAAGTTTGGCTTCAACTGGTTGGTTTATAATTTCTTCTTCAGTACTTCCCAAGATGATGGCATCTGAATTTAAGTAATCAGACTGCTGGAATTGGGAGTTGGAACCAACACCTCCTAGCACACAGTTATATTGTTCTCTTGTCTCAGTCAACACATTAGTAACATAACTAACCCATTCGTCATCAATTAGCTTTGAGTATATCAGTTCATCAGCTTCTGCATCATTAAATTTTTGACTCTGGAAAATTGAAGAGAACTTCACAACTTCTTCAGCTATTAAAACCAGATGGCCCATATAACCTAATCTGATGTTTGATTCCTCTTCTGTTTTGATACATAGTTGGTATGAATCAATGATCAAGTTAGTTATATCACAACTTTTAAATAACTCCTTAACCAAGAAGCAATTATACCCAACGTCCAATCGACCATTAAAAATCTGTTGTACAATATCAAACACCACGTTGTGCCAAAAATTGTTCCATGGAAACCTTGTGAACATTTTGATTATTGATTGCAGGATTTTTGAATCAATCAATTTAATTTTGAACATATCACCAACTGTTGGGTTTTTACGTAATTGTTGCTGTCTTGAATTGGAGGGGTTTTTAGCACCTTGATTTTCTTTATCATCATCATTATCTTCCTCATCTTGTTCATTATTTCGTGTAAGTTCATCTATTGGTTCCACAACAGATAATTCACCCTTCTTAAGTTCAATCGAAGAGTTTAATTGTGGTGAAATTGTAATATTTTTAGAGCTTATAGCGACTGAGGGTTCCGAAGTTCCACCAATATTCAAAGATGATATGTTTAATGCAGGTTTAGTGGTATTGTTATCATTTAGAGATATATCCTCATTCAATGCATTAGCTAAATTCGACTCTTGGTTTTTCAAAAATGCTTCACGTTCATCGATAATTTTTTCTGTTAAATGATTGTTGAGCAATCCAATATTTGAGCAGTGCAAGAGCTCAGCAATCAATTCACATAATTTGAATCTTTCAAAGCCCAAAGGTTCAATTGACTGATTTATTTGATTATGAATTCTCTTTGAGGTCAAAGACTCATCAAAGAGAATCTTATTAAAGTCATTCAACCTCTGTGAAAATCGTTTCAACATATATCCAAGATATATTGGGTCTCTCTTATTGGGAGGATCAGCCTCAATTGTTGTGTATAATAAATTGAAAGAATCATAATCTGAATTATTCTTTCTGATCAATTCAATAATCACACCGACAACCGTTGATAGTCCATTACCTCTTTTCAAAATGATATCAATGATCTTATCAACACAGGGTCCACTCACCAATTCTTTTGTAAGTAGGTTTGGACCAATTGTATTCTCATCTATTGGTGTATTAGCACTTATTGAAATTAAAGCTTTGAGGAAATCACCGCATGATGATTGAATTGATGAATCATTTTTGGAGTCCAGAAGATTTAATAATGTTGAAATCAAATCTTGTTCATGAAGAATCTCAATAATTCCAGTGGGTATATCAGGTTTATCAGTAGTGATAACTCTAAGCAAAAAATCCATTATAATCGTGATATCAATATGCTTTGTGAAAAGATCGACCAAGTTTTTTTGACACCTTATGAAATTCAATAATTGATCGGGTCTTGTCTCCAGTAGCTGTTCATTGATTTTCACGAAATACTGGATAGTTGGAGATGAGTTTTTAAAATCCAGAGAAAGGAACTTCCAGAGCTTTGATAATAAATATTGTTCTTCAACAAGGGTTTCTGAGATTAACCAAATGTTGCATGATAGTATCTCTGATGCGATATGAATTCTATGCAGTTGTAGGGATAACTCTTCATCCTCATCAAGTAAGGAATCATTGCCTGTACTCAGCAGTATGTTTTGGTTCTTATCGAACCATGCGACGGAGTCAATAATAAGATCAATCAAAACCTCTAAAATGGATATGCTGTTACCGTGCACTGATGAGTTCATGGAGTTTTGCCTGTGGCCATTGACTGAGGTGGTATTATGCACGATATCTAAATCGCCATCGTCATCAAAGGATGATTCGTTAATGTATCCAAAACAGATGAAATCGACAAGTCTATTGTTCTGTCTATTGATCTCATTCAAAATACTCGAGTCGTCCAACAGCTGATAGACGAATTCCCGATCAAGTCTGATATCCGGTAAAATATCCAGTTGCTCACTTGAAGCATTTTCCAATTTGATCGAAGATGAAGCTGAAGAGCCCTGTGGAAGATCGTTATTGATTGGTGGAGAAGAGGAGTCCAGTTGTCGCTTGGTATAGTACAATTCCAATATCTTGTTCAAGTTTGATGCCGAGTTAGCGTTTTGTCCAAAGGGCCAGAAGGACATTATAACTTTTCTGATATGTTTGTGCTTCAGAAAGACCCCGGCTTGCTTGTTCGAACCTCAGTGGAATTGGATTGAATTTTGGTAGTTTTGGATGAGTTTTTGTTGTATTTTGTTGAAATCTATGTTTTTCCTCACTTTTCGTTCACTTTTTAATCAACTTCGACAAAATTATGGAAGCTGAGTAGGTTATTTGTATGCAGGAGTTGTGAGCTAAGAAAGAGAAACAGCTTAGAATGTAGACCGAAAGATCTCTGCAGACTTTACATACTCTGATTACTGCTCATTTCCATGTCATCCGTATGGTCTATTAGCTACATGTTACCCGGTTGAAGTCACGTGATAAGATCAATTTTTACAAGCAAATATAATTTAAAGTCATAGTAGATACTTGGAGAGTATTCACGGCTAGCCATCTTCTCTTTTACTCTCATCATTAATTAGGTGCATCAGAACTATGAAGTTTCTCCTATTGTATAATTTTTAATTTTTAATAACAATATATTGTATACCAAATATTAAGAGTGGACAAAATTTCATAAACAAAAAACAACTGTCTGCTCATCTCAAATCTTAGAAATAATTAGCTACAGCAAAATATCAATTATCCAAGAGCGTCAATACAATGGCTTGTCTAGGAAAGAGGCTGTTGCTTCTGATCACGCTAATCATTGCTCTTGTTGTGAGAAATGTGGACTTCCGGACCTCTGAATTCGATCCTCTGCGTCAACAATTGAAAGATTTGACTAGTAACAAATATTACACTGAATATATCACTCCAATACATGCCAAAGTGGATTCTCATATTGTTCCCTCCATTAGCAAAGCAAACACAGTGCTACTAGATAAGTATCAAGTTTACCTAGCAGCTCGTGTTCAGGCTATTGGTGGCTCTTTACATGCCCACACTCCAAAACTGGATAAATTCAATCAATTGAAGACTAAAATTGATCCATTCTTGCATAATGCTGAAATTAAGATCCAGGAATACTCTCAATTGTTTGCCAAAAATATAGCTGTTGGTATAATCAAGACTCAAGAGCTATTTCGTGTGGTTTCCAAACATTCCAAAATTTATTACACCATTGCCATAAATCATTCAAAGGCGACATATGCCAAATTGGCAAAAAACTCTGTTCAATTTTATAACAAATCATTTGTTCCATTTCTCCACTCTTCATATGATAATTCAAAGGCACTGTCAGTTAAGGTATACAAGGCTTTTATCCGCTTTTATTCAACTAAGGTACTACCGTTCATTCATGCTAAAATCACACCACTAGTTAAGCCTAAATATGACCAATATTTACAACCATACTTTCACAATGCTAATGTTAAAATCTTTAAGTACTACACCTTACTAAGAGTTGAGTATGCCTTATCATTGTCTAAGAATCTGATTTCTGGTACTTATGAACAAGCTTCCAAGTATTTTAAATCTAAAGAAACAGTGATTGTTGAATCTGAACAGCCAACTTATGCCGAAATTGAAGATGAACCTACATCGTTATTTGAAACTCAAATTGCCAATATTGAACAAACGCCTACAGCGCAAGATAAAGAGGAAACTTTTGAAGAAGTGATTGTCGAAGTTGGTACAGAGAATGCCATCCCAGCAGATTCTGCAGAGGCACTTGAGACGAAAGGATCTCAAGAGATTGCTGTCTCCTTAGCTCAAGAAATCGACACATGGAAAGAATTTATCTATTCTAAGATTGATAGTTTGAATAGAAATTTTGATAAAGATGTTCTTCAATTGGAGGAATCTTTTTTGGATGAATTGAGGCCAAAGGTTACCAAATTGCTACAAAATTTCACCAAGACATTGGCTGATGATTATGCTGAAATCAATAAAGACATATATAGTGTTGACTCCAGGCCTTTTCTTTTAGAATCAGGTGGAGAAGTTGAAATCGATTCTCATGACAACATCCTTGAAAGAAAAATCACAAGAGAAGATTTCCGTGCCAAGTTAAATTCTAAAAAGGAAGCACCAGCCAATTATTCAGATGCCATTCATAATTTCACCATTGGTGAGATTCAAATTTTGGAGAAACTGGTTGACGAAGAGAGAAAGACAATTGTTGACATTTATGAAGAGTTTGCTGAAGTTGCCATCAACGAGTTTTCCAAGAAGATGATGTATTCTACATTTGCAGGGGAATTTAACAAATTGAACTATGGTGTTGATGACGATTCTGAGAACTATCAAGACTGGAAAGAATACATCAAGGTTAAAAATTATCTTATCAAACAAAGAGACGCCCTAATATCTAAAAGACAGGAACTAACTGCAACTAAAAAGTACGTCGAGGAAATTCAAATCACTTTGAAAGCATTAGTATATGAAGCTGGAAATTATTACGCCTTATTGAGAGCTAAGGCTAATATTGAGTTTCAGAATCGTGAACAAAGGGAACACGAGGAAGAAGCAAGATTAGAGACTGAAGAAAGCCCTGTCCACACTAGCACTGTGCTGAAATATGTCACTTTGACTGAAGGTGAAGCTACAGAAACCAAAGAGTCAAGCGTTGAGATTGATGTTCCTTCTGATGAAGAGATCAGTGATCTTGAATCTAATGATGGAGATTATGAAGTAGACGCTGATACTTCAGAGAATGTCCCTGATGAAAGTGTTGATGAAGAGAATCCTGTGGAAGAGCCATCAGCTGAGCCAGAAGTTCAAGACGAACAGTCAACCGGCGATTCAGAGGAAGAAGAGTTTGTTGATGCAGAAGCAGATGGAGATGCAGAACAACTGAACTGAAACTGCAACAATCAATACCCAGAATATATGAAGACTCTCATTGTAATATGTATAATCACTCTTTTTTATTGTCTAGTACTATTTAATATATAAAAATCTTCTTTAATTCTATGTAATTCTAGACCCTTGCAAGTCCCCAAAAAGTTGAGCCTCAAAAAGAAACCGAGACTTAAAGAACCCTGTAAGTCTAGTGAATTAGTCTCGTGGAGTCTCTGTTACGCACCACACACATTCCTTTCAAACGCGTCAACAAAGATAAAAATAAAGTAAAAAAAAAACAAAACTGAACGATCTCAACAAAAACACATTAGATTTCTGCTTTGATCCACTGTTTATCAGTTCCGTATTTGCTGATTCAGACAATGGCCTCAACATATGAACTTGGAACGTATGTTTAGATAAATTTCCGTTGTTTTTGACCGTTTTTTATGTTACTAACCGTGCATTTTCTAGCCGTTGTTGGGTACAAAGTGAAACAGAAGGTTGGATCGGTGCTGAAGTCACAAAACATACTACAGAAAACGGCAAGCATCAGCTACAATTAACAATAGACTCTTCTAAAGATGTTGTTGATGTCGAAACTGATGATTTGGATGAAAATAACGAAACGTTACCACTTTTAAGAAACCCTCCAATTTTGGAAGCCACTGAGGATTTAACATCATTGTCGTATCTAAATGAACCAGCTGTGCTTCATGCAATCAAAGTGAGATATTCCCAACTTAACATCTATACATATTCTGGTATTGTGTTAATCGCCACAAATCCTTTCCAAAAAGTTGATCAGTTGTACTCGTCTGATATAATTCAAGCATACTCTGGCAAACGCAGAGGTGAGTTGGATCCCCACTTATTTGCTATTGCAGAAGATGCCTATAGATGTATGAAACAAGATGAGAAGAATCAAACCATTGTGGTGAGTGGTGAGTCAGGTGCTGGTAAAACTGTTTCTGCCAAATATATTATGAGATACTTTGCTTCTGTTGAAGAGATCACTAATAATGATGCTGTTATTGGCGGTAATGTTGGTAAAGTGGAAATGTCTGAAACTGAACAACAGATTCTAGCCACCAATCCGATCATGGAAGCTTTCGGTAATGCCAAAACAACAAGAAATGATAACTCTTCACGTTTTGGTAAATATTTGGAAATCTTGTTCAACGATAAAACAGCAATTATTGGTGCTAGAATCAGGACTTACTTACTAGAACGTTCGAGACTTGTCTTTCAACCAACTCATGAACGTAATTATCATATTTTTTATCAATTGATGGAGGGACTCTCACAGGATCAAAGAGTAAAATTGCAATTGACAAAGATTGAAGATTATAACTATTTAAATCAAGGTGGTGACCACCATATCGCACAAATTGATGATAAAGATGAGTACAATTACACTGTTGATGCACTGAAATTGATTGGAATAAAAGAAGATAAACAGTTCGCTATCTTCACCATATTGGCTGCTTTGTTACATATTGGTAACATTGAAATTAAAGCCACCAGAAATGACTCGTCACTTTCGTCAGATGAACCAAACCTAGTCAAGGCCTGTGAGCTCTTGGGTATTGATGCTTTCAATTTTGCAAAGTGGATCACTAAGAAACAGATCATTACAAGATCTGAAAAGATCATTTCTAATTTGAACCATAAACAAGCATTGGTTTCCAGAGATTCCGTCGCCAAATATATTTATTCGGCTCTGTTCGATTGGTTGGTATCATATATCAATCAAGATTTATGTAACCCAGACGTGCTGCACCATGTGAAAACGTTTATTGGTGTATTAGATATTTATGGCTTCGAACATTTTGAGAAAAATTCTTTTGAACAATTTTGTATCAATTATGCAAATGAGAAATTACAGCAGGAATTCAATCAGCATGTCTTCAAATTAGAACAAGAAGAATACATAAATGAGAAAATCGAGTGGTCATTTATCGAATTCAGTGATAATCAACCTTGTATTGATCTAATTGAGAAGAAATTGGGTATACTATCATTGCTAGACGAGGAATCAAGATTACCCTCTGGTAATGATGAAAGTTGGATTACAAAACTATATCAAACCCTTGATAAAGAACCTACGAATAAAGTATTCAAAAAACCAAGATTCGGCCAAACTAAATTTATTGTTTCTCATTACGCTTTGGATGTCACATATGATATTGAAGGTTTCATCGAAAAGAATAGAGATACTGTCTCTGAAGGTCATTTGGAGGTATTGAAAGCTTCTTCAAATGCATTGTTGAGTGAAATTTTGGAGAGCTTGGAACAGGCCAATGCCAAAGTTGAAGAGCAAGCAACAGCAGCTAAGAAACCAGGTGCTAGAACTGTTGTTAGAAAGCCCACATTAGGTTCTATCTTCAAAGGCTCATTGATTGAGTTGATGGCAACTATAAACTCCACTAATGTTCATTATATCCGTTGTATTAAACCAAATGAGGAGAAGGCTGCCTGGAAGTTTGATCCCTTAATGGTTTTATCCCAACTAAGAGCATGTGGTGTTTTGGAAACTATTAAAATTTCATGCGCTGGTTTTCCATCTAGATGGATCTACGAGGAATTTGCTTCTAGATATTATATTCTTCTTCCCTCAGCAGACTATGAAGAGTTGCTTTCTGGTAAAGCTGATGCTGATACAATTCGTGGTATATGTGATTCAATTTTGAAGAAAACAGTCGAAAGAGATGATAAGTATCAATTAGGTTTGACTAAAATCTTTTTTAAAGCTGGTATGTTGGCACATCTGGAAAAACTGAGAACTGATAAATTACATATATCAGCTACTCTTATCCAAAAGAACATTAGGGGTACATATTACCGTCAACAGTACTTGGAAGCTAGGGATTCTATTCTTAAGATCCAAACTTTGATACTGGGTTATAACTCGAGATTGAGAGCTCAAAGACAACGTGAAACGAATGCTGCTGTCAACATCCAAACTTTGGTTAGAGGCTTCCTAGCCCGTCAACAATTCGTTGGAGCTACCAAATCGGTTGTTATTATACAAAGTGTCCTTCGTGGTCAACAAGCTAGACGTAAATTTATTTCTGGTAAGAAAGAAAGAAGCGTAATTATCATTCAAAATAAGATCAAAGCACATAAAGACAGAACAAATTTTAAGAAGCTGCAGAGAGCTGCTGTTGTCACTCAATCGCATTACAGAATGGTCCTGGCTAAGAAGGAATTGAAACAGTTGAGAATTGACGCTAAGTCTGTCAACAGATTAAAAGAAGCTAGTTTCCAGTTGGAGAACAAAGTTATTGAGTTATCGTCCAAACTAAGCGCCCAATCAAGTGAGAACAAATCTTTGAATTCTCAGTTAACAGAATTAAGATCTTCTTTGGAAGAGGCTCAACATGCCCATAATGATGCTAAAGCAAGAGAACTTAGTTTTAAGGAAAAGATTACAACGCAAAATGATTCACATTCTCAAGAAATTGAAGCCTTAAATGAAGAACTAGCGAAATCTAAGGCTGACTTAGGGCAATCTGTTGAAAAGATCAAGGAGTTGACTGCGTTGCAGACTCAATTGAAAGATGAAGTCAAGGAAACGTTGGAGCAATTGACTGAGGCTAGAGAACAATTATCCCAAAGTGAAAAGAATGAGCAAGATCTCCATAGGCAAATATCAAGTCTCAAAAATGAACTGGAAATACTTTCGAGACAAGCCAATACAAGAGCGTTGGCTTCTAACTCAACTCCAAGAAGGTCCAGACGTTATTCTCAACAATCACAGAGTTCCGAATTCCAGAATTTCAGTCCTAAACATCCTGGTGCTATTTCTATTTCTAACCAAGATGATGATGCTGAATCTACCGTGAGCTCCTTGACTGCCATTACAAATGAATTATATTCTTTGCTACAGGACTCCAAGACTTTGCATAATGAGATTATTCAAGGGTTATTGAAGAACATGAAAATTCCATTGAGTGGTGTCATGAGTGATTTAACTAAGAAAGAAATTCTATATCCCGCCAGAATAATAATAATTATTCTGAGTGACATGTGGAGACTTGGCTTAACAAAAGAATCCGAGGAATTCTTGGGCCAAATTTTACAAGTTATCCAACAGAATTTCAACTCTTTAAAAGATGATGATGTTGTTCCACATGGTGCTTTCTGGTTATCCAATGTCCACGAATTGTACTCTTTTGCTTCTTATGCTGAGAGAACTATCATTGAGAATGAAAATATTTCTTCTGATATGGGACCTGACGAGTATGCTGAATACTTGAAACTAGTTGCTGTTGTGAAGGAAGACTTTGAGTCTTTATCCTTTAATATCTACAACATGTGGATGAGAAAGATGGAAAAGGAATTAGAAAAGCAAGTTGTTTCAGCGGTCGTTCTTTCTCAGTCTTTGCCGGGATTCATCACCACTGAGTCTGTTCCTTTGTTGAGTAAAGTTTTCTCACAAAACGTCCAATATAAAATGGATGATATATTGAGCTTTTTGAACAATGTTTATTGGGCAATGAAGACATATTTAATCGAACCAGAGGTTCTGAATGAAGTAATTGTGGAATTATTGAGATTCATCGATGCTGTTTGCTTCAATGATTTAATAATGAGACGTGGCTATCTATCCTGGAAACGTGGTTTGCAATTGAATTATAACGTTACTAGGTTAGAGGAGTGGTGTAAAAGTCATGAAGTTCCAAATGGTGCTAATCATTTATTACATTTATTGCAAGTTGCTAAGCTCTTGCAATTGAGAAAAAACTCTAAAGATGACATTGAGATTATATTTGAAATTTGTTATGCTTTGAAACCAGTTCAGATACAGAAGTTATTATCCTCATATGCTGTTGCGGATTACGAAACACCTTTAGATGAGAATGTTTTGAATGCTGTCGCTAATAAAGTCAAAGAACAAGGTGCCTCATCTAGTGACTTCTTTGAACCAGTGAATGCTGACAGTCATTTCGAAGACCCATTTAGAAATACAGATATTAGACCATTCTCTAAAGTCGAGGCTTATGTTCCGGCATGGTTAATCTTACCAAATGTTAGAAGAATCGTTGAACTGGTTACCAAAAATGCTGCAGCTCAAGAGTATTTGAGTTCGAAAGCTGAATTCAATGAGACAGAAGAAACTTTACAAGAAGCTGTACAGCTTGAAGCAGCCGTATGAGGTGTCTATACCTTCCCATATTATCTTTACCCTTTTAATAAATACATAATTACTGCTATCATAATATATATCTTATCATGTATAAATATAGTAGGATGTAGGGCGAATGACAGGACTAGACGTGTAAGATATGTAAGTTCACTGAAGCCGATAACATCGATATGAATACTATTACACTTAGATGCCCAATAGAACTTTGTATTTCTATAAATGAAGAGAACCTTAGATGTCTTACAGTGCACTAACTGGTTCATGCATGTCGATTATCGATGCCTTCTGGATGGCATCGAGAGGATATCCAATACGGTGGTGAGGTTCCTAATGAGTCCCCTTCAAAAAAGGTCTCAGTTTTCATCTTTTATTTGATAATGTGATATGCAGATCGTAGCTGTGTAGTTTTCATAGAGCCATCAAAAACATGAGAGGGACAGTATACCAGATCAGTACCCTAAGTGGGATGAGTTCTTTTCTGAGGAAGATAGAGGTGAGTAGCACATTGAGATTTAGTGCACCTGAGTGCCACAGCATCACAATTAGGATCACCAATTACCAAATTGGATCTAATCATTGATAATCTATACTTTTCACAACAGTAGCTTTATTTAGACATATACAGAAGTTGACACCAAACAGTGGCACCATTTAATCCAAGATGTGTAGATTTAGAGGCTGTTCCCATAACCCATTACACAGGATGTAGAGCATATAATTATCACTTAGTGGGCCAGGAGGGTGCTTTAGGCGTTACAACACTGGTGGGTGAATGCATGAGAAGGTATAAAACCCATCAAAAGTCTTTAATACGTCTTGCAAATCAGCAAGTCTGTCATTGTGAACTGTGAAGCAATGAGTAGCTAAACACGCTTCATAAAGGTTTTTTGGAGCACACTGAACTATGAAAAGATATCACAGGTAAAATAATATATTGCATATCGAAGGCGGAATCTATAAGAATCAGGGAAAATCTCGTAAAAAATGGTTTTCTGTATGAACCCATTGTGGAGGTTTCTTTGTTCAGAATGCGTAATTCAAAACGATTTCCTCATCCAGTTAAACTTGGACCAGTAACAGTAAATTCGCAATTCTAAACAGTGGTAAAACCATATTACAGATTACCACTTTTTGACTCTTTGACTCGTTGACTCAGCTAAAGAAATTTTTTAGTTTACAATCTCGGAAAATAAATTTTCCCAATTGGGAAAACTTTGTGAATGAGCGCCATAACCAATGATTGTTTTATATCAATTATTCAATAAAAGCAAAAAAGATTCATCTTTGACTCAAAAATGCATTAAAGACGTTATCACTGTGGAGTCTTTGTTGTTCCTTTGTTTTGTAATATATAAGACCACCAAACCCATGCCCTTTGAAGCTCGTTGTCTACACTAGAGTCCAGACAGTTGTATTACCACTATGTCTTCAGTGAGAGAGTCATCTGATATTGGTGACAAAGACGCCAGTATCACGAATACAAAGGAACTGGTAGCTACTAACCATGAGGATGAGGAAGTCTGGTTAAAGAGAGATCCTCCAAGAACCGACTGGAAGAGATTTCTACCAGAATACCTTACATCTAACTCTGAGCATGCCAAATTCATGAGAAAATTGGACATTCTTGTCTTCGGTTACTCTGTTCTATCAAGTTTTATTCAAACCCTTGACACTCAAAACATTTACAACGCCTATGTCTCTGGTATGAAAGAAGATCTCTCATTATACGGTAATGAGCTAAATTTGTTCTCCACTCTATATTCATGTGGTGTTATTGCTGGTACTGTTCCATTGATTCTTTTGACAACTTATATTCGTCCATCAATAGTCTTACCATCCTGTGAAGCTTTATGGACCATTTTTGTTATGTCTTGTGCTGGTGCCAAAAGTGCTAAGACCATCTATGCTTTACGTTTTTTAATTGGTATCTCTGAATCTATTGCATTCCCTGGTTTCACTGCTTTGATCAGTGGTTGGTATTTACCAGAAGAATTGGGTAAAAGAACCGTGTGGTATGAAATTTCTGGAAATATCGCTTCCATGTTTTCTGGTTATATTCAAGCTGGTTTGTATTCTCATATGAACGGTGTTCATGGTTTAGCTGCTTGGAAATGGTTATTTATTTTTGATGGTATCATCTCCGTTCCTATTGTTGTTCTTGGTTTTATTTTGATTCCAGATTCTCCAACTACTACAAGATCAAGATTCTTAAGTGACAGAGAAAAAAAATATGCTATCAGAAGAATGGAAATTGCTGGTAGAAGACCAACAAGAAAGTTAAACTTGAGATTAATCAAGAACGCATTATCAACATGGCACCTATATGCCTTTGTTCTATGTTACTACTTGTACGGAACATTCTCTTGGGGTGATTCTTACTTCAACCTTTGGTTACAATCTTTGGACAAATACACCGTTCAACAAATCAATACAATTCCAACTGCTTCCCAAGGTGCCGCTATTGTCAACTCATTCATCTCTTCCAACATTTCAGATTACTTTCAACATCGTCCATTGGTCATTGTTGCTAATATGGCTATTTGTATGATTGGTAACTCGTTTGTTGCAAGATGGAAATCTCCTCAAGGTTTGAAATTCTTAGGTTACATGATGATCACAATGGGATGGCCTGCACAAGCCTTGACTATGGCATGGGCTAATGAGGTTTGTCAAGGTAATCCTTTGACAAGATGGTTGATCGTTGCTGTTGGTAACACATTTGTCTATTCTACAAATGCTTGGTTACAAGTTGTCATCTTCCCAGCTTCCAAAGCTCCTCATTATAAGGCTGGTTATCAAATCTGTGCTGCTTTCCTTGGTTTGGCCATTATTTCTGTTGGCGTGTGCTACTATCTACTACAGAGAGATTACAAGTCTGGTAGAGCCATTAAGAACTCGAAAGGTTTACCAGAATACCCAGAATGGGAAGTCTTCTTTGCTGCTGAGGATAAGAGACAAGCCGACGAAGAAGCTGCTGAGAAGCACAGAACGGCTATTTAGCTTAAATGAATTTTATAATCTGATTTTACTCGAAGTTTTGTTAAGTGAATTGTAAATTGTAAATTTTAATCAGGACAAACATAACTATAAAACGCATCTTTTGTAAAAAAAAATAAAGTGAAGCTTTTACTATTAGAAAGATAGATTTTAGATTTTAAGCATTATAAGCATTTAATGTTTATTCTTGCATAAGCGGCAGCGGCAGACCCCAAAGTAATTTGTGAGTTTACGAGAGCCACTGCCACAGTATTAAGTCATTATATCGCGGAGATCTAAAAACTTACAGCCTACAGCCTACAGCCTACAGCCTACTACAGCTACTGAAATACTCACTTTCTACAGTTCGCTATTTCATTGGCCATTGCCTGGCTAATTAAGCAATGAGATAAACTCTGACAAATTGCTTTTTTTTTTTTGCCGTTTGCGTTTAGTTCAACAATCAACTATGCTTGATTTAATTCATTGAGGTGTTGGCCAACTAGTATTAGTGCATTTTCTTTATTAATAAACAATGAGCCAGAAGAAATCTCGAGCTACAAGATCCAGAGACGGTTGCCAATCGTGTAAGAAATTCAAAATTAAGTGTGACAGAACTAAACCAATATGTAATGTTTGTACGCGAAGAGGATCTAAATGTGACTACAACAAGAAGATAGTATGGATTAATGTGGATACTGAATACGATGCTAGACACCCTTCTTTCAAAAAGATAAACAAAGATGTTGTTGTTGAACCCTCTTTACCTGCCCATAAAGAAGAAGAGACAGAAGAAGAGAGCAAATGCTTGATACCCATAGGCCATCCTATGGCTGACACAACTGAAGATTACAAGCTGATAGGCATACATTCGCAACAGGCGCAGCAACAACTAATCAATGTCTTTTCTTCCATAAACATCATGAACCCAGATATTGCAAGAATATTTAAGACCCAAGAATCTTCTAAAATCTATGACCATTACCTAAATATAACTTGCTCATCATTGGACCCTCTTCATGGATCCGGTCCTGAAAACATATCCCAAAAATTCTTCCTTCCTGTTGCTCTCAATGATCCTTCCACCTTACACGGAATCCTATCCATCTCATCGAGCCAAATGTCCAACTCTAACCCTGAATTTACAGAACTTTCCCTAGTTCATAAGTCATTGTCATATAAACACTTGTTTGCCCTCCTAGCATCTTCAAAGATGTCCATAAGTCTCGAAGCGTTATCTGCTATAATATGCCAATTGTCAATTGAGATTATGCAATCTGGACTAAAAAATTGGAAGTTTCATATTGATGCCCTTCGAAGAATTGTGAAAGAAAGAAATAGACAGAAAATCCAAGAAGATCAAACAACTTGGTTTATTTATTTACGTGTTGCAAGATATGACAATTTTGCATCACTAACAACAGGGAATGAACCTTTGTTCAAAGGAATAGACATCAGCGAGAACGCATCATTCAAGTCATATCATCCAACTATAAGAAACATAGATTGTATTTTTGGGTGCCCTGCAAATATCCTATTCTTCTGTGCAGAATTATCCTACATTTCCAAAAGGTTATTTCGTTCGGATACTTTAGAAGATCTAGGGTATACGTCAGATACTCTGAAGTTAAGGTTGTTCCAAAGATTGAATGATGACTATCGACATGGACTCACAGATGAATGGTCATGTATCAACAATATTTGGTGCTCTGCTATGGGAATACATTTTTACCAATGCATCGAGAACAATAGTGATCATGATTACACCAAGATTTATGTCACTAATTTCTTTCTAGCTTTGAAGCAGTTCATTAAATTAGATTCATTTTTTGCTGCAAATATGTTATGGCCTTTACTTAAAACAGCAACGGTGGTTAAAGACCCAGAGCACAGAAAGTTCCTAGAACACTCTGCAGATGTCTTTTATGGAAAAAATAAGATCTGTGCTTTTTTGAATTTGAAGCTATTGATGAATGAAATATGGTCATTAATGGACGAGGGAGCCTACACGCAGCCTTCTGACTGGTGGAAATATCAATCATCAAGAGAATTATGGAACGTTTATTTAGCCTAATCTCTAGCCTAATCTTTATATTTATATGCAAAAGCTGCATGATCATCAGAAACTGTGTTATGACCTTGAACTTGAGATCTTAAAGTACCTGTAGGTTTAGCATAATCTTCCCAATAGATTCCTCTTCTTTGTAATTCTGGAACCAAAAGCTCCACGATATCTTCGTAAGAGGAAGGGTTGATAACAGGTGTGATATTGAACCCATCAACATCTGAGATTCTGACGAATTCTTCGATGTAGTCAGCAACAGTTTGAGGACCTCCCACAACAACCGGACCATTACCACCGATAGATAACTCTTCAGCGCATTTTCTTGGAGTCCATTTGACATCAGATTTATCACTGAACAAGTTTTCAACAGCACTTTGAACAACACCTGGGATTTTGGAATCTTCAGCTGTTATTTCTTCATCAATGTCATATTTAGATAAATCAATACCTGTTAAAGCACTGAAGAAAATTAAACCACCTGTTAGTGATCTATGTTTTTTGATCAATTCGTATTTTTCATTAGCATCTGCATCATCTTTTCCTACAATAGGTGTCAAAAGAGCGAAAACCTTCAATGATTGTGGATCACGACCTTTCTCTTTTGCAAGAGTTCTCAACTGAGCAACTTTCCCTGCTAACACAGCTGGTGAAAGACCAGCAACAAAGACACCTTCAGCATGTGTTGTAGCAAAGTCTATACCAGCCTTAGAAGTACCGGCTTGGAATAGATATGGAACTCTTTGAGGTGAAGGATGGACAATAAAAGGTGTGTCTGCTTGGAAGTATTTACCATCATGTATAATTCTTTTAACTTTAGTTGGGTCAGCTAGTTTTGTTTCTTCACGATTTAAAACTAGAGCATCATCTGCTATTGATGATTCCCAGAATTTGTAAAGTAATTCCATGTACTCATTAGCCATGCTATATCTTTCGTCATGACCGATAATTTCTTTGAATCCAACTGCTTTTGCTTGAGCATTGTTCCAGGATGTAACGATATTCCAACCAACTCTACCTTTAGTCAAATGGTCTAATGTTGCAAATCTTCTGGCTAATAAGAAAGGAGGTTCAAAAGTAGTACTTGAGGTGATCCCGAATCCCAGGTTATTTGTGACATTAGCCATACACACAGTTGTTTGGAAAGGATCAAGGACTGGAAACTCAGAACCAATCTCTATAGCAGCATCACGACTTCCTCCATAAGCTTCAAACCCACCGAAAGTATCACCTAAGAAATAAGCCAAAAACTTACCTTTCTCTAATAGCTTAGCATTTGACTCCCATACTTCGATGGAGTTAACTTTGTCCACAGACTTGTCCAATGGATGGGTCCATTGGCCTGGGTTGGAATGGCCTGGAGTGAACGCTTCAAAAGCATTGAAGAAAATCTGTTTCTTTTCTTTCTTTTGTTTCTTATTAACTGGAGACATAATATGATGAATGATTATTAGTGGGAAATAGAAACTGGGTAGTAGTAGTATAGAACTAAGGTTAAAAAAAAAGGGTAGAAAGGTAAGGTGAATGAATAACTTAAATACAAGATTCACACAAATCACATCGACCCATAAACTTTAATTCGCTACAACTTCTGACGGTGGCTGACGCATAGAAATCAGAAATCAGAAGTTCAGAAGTTCAGAACTTCAGAACAAAACTCAGAGAACTTTTGTGCGTATTTTCGCAAATATGTACTCGATGATGCAAACTCACAAATTTATCCTAAAGCGGAAGCAAACCACTTTTTTTTGTTTAATCATATTTTCATCAAAATAATAAGAAAACTTGATTAAAAATTGATGTGTTTTCTGAGTTTATAAAATGTCAGAGAAGTGACTAAATCTTTCGTGAATCGTCTGATCTGAGCCGTTGGCGAAAGCATTAATGTCCTTTCTGAGAATTGGTATCGACGTTGGTGGAACAAACACAGACTGTGTGCTGCTTGATCCTTCCAATAGAGAAAATGGGTCCAGAGGCATCATCGCTTGTACGAAGACGCTGACCACACCAGACATCACCACCGGTATTTACAATGCCATGAAGCAGGTGCTAGAGATATCCAACGTTGACCCTTCAAGGATAGCCATCGTGACCGTCGGTACGACGCATTTCCTGAATGCAATTATTGAGAGAGATGAATCAAGGCTAGACAGGGTTGCAATCTTGAGACTGTCTTCAAGCTATTCGAGATCTGTTCCACCATTCAGTGACTTTCCTACTGACCTGAAAAATGTACTCTATGGCTATCACTCCTATGTCTCTGGTGGTTTACAAATTGATGGTTCATTAATTGGAGCTATCAACGAGGAGGAAATTGTGAAAGAGTGCGATATAATCCGCTCCAAGGGACTCAAAGTCGTCATTATTGCTGGAATCTATTCCCCTATAGATACATTTTACAACCAAGAGTATCAAGTGAGAGAAATCATCAAAAGAGAATTACCAAATGTTAAGGTGGTTTGTTCGAAGGATGTCGGGACCGTGGGATTTATAGAAAGAGAAAACTCTGCTATACTAAACGGTTCAATTCTGAGGTTCTCTGAATATGTCATCAATAGCTTCAAAGAGTCATTGAGAAGGTTAAATTTGAAGAGTATTCTTTATTTGACACAAAATGATGGTACAATGATATCTAACGAGGAAGTTAAAGAGATTCCAATAGTTACTTTCAGTTCGGGCCCAACCAACTCTATTCTAGGTGCTGCTTATTTAAGTCAAATAGAAACCAAAGGCAAAACTATCGTTGTGGCAGACATCGGAGGTACGACTACTGATATTGGTGTTTTGTTACCTTCAGGGTTTCCTAAGCAGGCTTCTGCATATCTAACTGTTGCTGGGGTAAAGATAAACTATGCAATGCCACATGTCAACTCTATTGGGCTAGGTGGAGGATCAATAGTGAGACAAGATGCAGAAAATGTCCGTGTTGGCCCTGATTCTGTTGGATTTGATTTGACCAAGAGGGCAATGATATTCGGAGGTGATACCTTAACAGCAACAGATATCTCTGCAACTGCTCATGGTATAAGTCTAGAAAATATTAAGAGTAAAATTGGCGATGAGATAACAGTTGACATTTCTAAAGCTGTGGCAACAATCCATAAGATTCTGGAAAATGCCATTGATTCTATAAAAACCTCTCAGCATGATATCCCACTTCTGCTGGTTGGTGGTGGGTCTATAATTATACAAGGAAAACTTAAGGGGATAAGTGAGGTGATCAAACCAAAATACTACCAACATGCAAATGCAGTTGGTGCCGCAGTAGCAAAAGTTTCATATGTCATAGATACCATTATAAACAAAGATGAAGTTACATCTATCCCAGAAGCATTGCAACAAAAAAAGGAAGAAGCTATCAAACTTTTGGTCGAGAGGAAGGATGCTATTCCAAGCTCATGTTATATTGTTGATGTTGCAACTTTACCTATTGAATATTCAGAAGGACAGCTGAGAATCATCATAAAAGCAGCAGGGGATATTGATTTCGAGACAGCTTTCGTTAACTCTCGCTTTACTGGACAAGATACCGTAAATTATAAGGCTTTTGAGTTTGGAAGTGCTATCAAGTCTGCTAACCTAAAACTAATTGAAGAAGAAGTTCAAATTCCAGCTTTAGAGTATAAACCAAATGTTGTTAATGGTGTATGGGATATATCATTAGTCGATCTGAAATGGATTGCAAATGGATGTTACGTTCTAGGGTGTGCTGGGGGTGGATCACCACAATGTGAATATTTAGAAGTACGTAACTTGTTGCAATCAGGTTATAAAGTACATCTGAAACAATGGGAGACAATCAAAGATGATGAACTTGTCGGTTGGGGAGGAATAATGGGGTCTCCAACAGTCTCTTATGAACGATTGGGTGGTACTGATACAATTGATGCATTGACTGAAATTTCTGAGTATATGGGCGTTGAGATTGATGCTATCATGTCTCTAGAAATTGGTGGTGCTAATGGATTACAGTCGTTATTGATGGCATGTTCCAACTATCATAATAAACCGCTGATCGATTGTGATTGGATGGGAAGAGCATATCCAACTTATTATCAAACAACATTGGGGGCTCATACCAATGGTACGAAACTTTGTCCTGCTGCTATATCGGATGGATTAGGTAACAATGTTGTTTTGACTCGTGCCAATAAATCTAAAAATGCTGATATACTGCTGCGGGCTGTTTGTGCAGAACTTGGAGCAAGGGTTGGTTATTCTGGTAGACCAACAGAAGGTCACTTAGTCAAGAAATATGCTGTGAAAAATACATACTCGTTAGCTTGGAGAATCGGGAGACAAATAGCATATTGTCAGGAGACTAGTTCCACCAATGAGACTGCTGATAAAATCATCAACGAGGTTGGTGGCTTGAAACATGCTAAAAAGCTATTTACTGGTAAAATTATTGCCATTGAACAGAAACTAATGAAAGCTACAACTTATGGTGAGATTGTGATTCAAGCTTTTGATGATAATGATACTGAAGAACCGTTAGACTATGAGTCTATTCCATTGGCAGAAACTAAAGGACTTTTGAAAATCCCCTTCAAGAATGAAATAATATATGCTGAACACGATGACTTGAAGGGAACCAAAAAAGTTTTAGCATCTGTGCCTGATTTAATAAGTGTTATTGATCTTCAATCAGGTCAAGCTGTTGGTGTTCCAGAATTCAAATATGGGCTAAGAGTTGTTGTTATAGCTATGGCATGTTCTAATTTATGGACTGATTCAGAGGCGAGCCGCGACCTGGGAGGTTTGAAAGCTTTCGATCTAGACGTTGATTACGAACATGAATCAGTTGGAAGTTACATTGAAGGTGAAAGTGTTATTGCAGAGTATAATAATGTCATATAGAAGGTGTTATACAGAACATTTTAATCATTAGAATTTGATTTTCTTACCAGTAGATTCGACAATAGCTGCACTCCCCCTTTGTGCAGTAGCCAAAGTGACAGAAGACTTTGGTCTTGAATGGGGCTTATCTCTTGAGCTGAATAATTTCTTTTTGAATTCACTATGTGGTCTTTCTCTGGTTGGCGGTGCTCTGATTTCAGGCACGCTATATTCTTGTGGAGTTGGTTGTTCAGTATCAATATTGTTTCTTTCATAATTTCTCTTTGGGGCTCTCTTTGATCTATCTTCCCCAAATTCCATTCTCAAAGGTCTATTAACCAATTTGTGAACAGATTTATCTTTTAACGCTTTCGTTGGACCTTCTTCATCTTTGAAATCAATGAAGGCAAATCCTTTACATTTACCAGTGTCTTGGAACGTAGCCATTCTAATCTTTACAATATCACCACAGTGTTGAAAATGCTGAGTGAGTAGATCTTCAGTGGTGTCAAATGATAAATTACCGACAAATAAGATTCTTGAAGGTGGATTTTTGGATAGTTGAGCTTCAGCTTTTGATGGTCTTCCATCAAATGAAGTTGAATCTTTTATAAGCAGATTTCTGCCATTTAAATTTTCCTCACTTAGTTTTATCACTGCTAGTTGATGATTTTTAGCTTTCAAGTCAATATAAGCGAACCCTTTGATCTTCTTGGTATCTTTACCTTGTGTTGGTATATGGACCCTGAGAATATCTTGTTCGTTAACTTGTGCCAATTCATCATCAGCCATGTCGTCAGAGTGTTCTTTCAACTCAACTGTTTTATTTGTGATAAATCGTATCAAATCATCCTTAGTAGTGTCAAAAGACAAGTTACCAATCCACACACCGAATTTCTTTTCAGCTTTGCTTTCCTTTACTTCTTTATCATCGTTTTGCTCTGCATCTAATAAATCATCATGGTTATCATGCTTAGGAGGAGCTGTATTGACAGCATCTAATTTACCCTTTCTCAACAGACGCTTCTGCTTTTTTGAAAGAGGTGCTTCCTGATCAAGATTAATCTCTATCTCATCAGTGACCAAGCTACGCTTCTTATGTTCCTGCCCAGTGTCGCTCATTGCTACTTAAATACTCAACTAATTATAGCTCTTCAATCAAAAGAAGAGCTCATCGCATAAATATTTTTTTTTCTAATCAAAAAAATTTTCGCGAAATAAATAAATATTTGTTCGGCCACGTAAATTATCAGGAAAAAAAATACGTATTTTAATTACCATAGCAACACTTTGAAAATAATGTAAAAAGAAATATGTGAGCAACTTTTCGACGCAACGAGATATTTTTATTTTTATCAGAGCTTGTGAGTTTGACGGAGATTGGTGAACATTAGTGCCAACACTTTGATCTTGATCTGAGACTGTGGATATAAACCAAAGCCATTCTTGTTTCTTTGAAAAAATTTTCTGCGAGAAAAACTCCAAAACTCCAGGTTTCTTTGAAGTCGATTTAAAGAAGCTTTCGATATCAATTGGCTTATCGCAATGGCAGTTCAATACAAAAAATCGAGCATCCATTTCCTTCTTGAAGAGGCAAAAGCTGAAGAACCCATTTTCATTGAACCACGGACAGTTCTCAAGAACAAGAAAACCAAGATCAGAAAACTCTCTCGTCCAAAGAATCCTCAATTCAGTCTAAAGGTAATCCAGCAACCGCAGCATGCAAAGGTAACCTCTCGTCCACCGTCAAGAGTATTTCCACCATTCTCTGAACAGAGACCAATTCATCCTCCACCTGTGCTACAGCTCAGCCTTAAAAATTTTGTACCTAAAGAAGACAACTCCACATTGAAACTGAATGATGAATACATTGATAGTCTTACTAGAAAGACAGATCCAAAATCAATTGAAAGAGCACAAGAATTGAAGATTTTAAGAGAATTGAGATCTTGTCGTGTTCCAGCTTGGACACATTATTCTACATTTTTTGTCATTGCCAGGTTACAAATACAAACAACTTCAAAAGATGGGATGACTATATTTGAAGATGTGAATCCAAAAGATGAGCTTCTCACTGGCTCAAACGTATGTTCAGGTATGCCACTATCTTTAAGAACAGCGTCCCCTTCAAATTCACATCTCTTAAAATCCCTACCTAAAGAGAAACAGAGATCAAGTAATTATGCTATAGCTTTCGTATTCTCAGATTTAGCTATTACCAAAATTGGTCAATTCAGGTTGAAGTTTGATCTTTTCGAGGCACATAAAGGAAGAATCCACTGGAGGAACATGACTTATTCAGAGTCGCTACAAGTTTACACACCTAAAAAGTTTCCAGGATCAACACCGTCAAGTCCATTGACAACATTTTTATTCAAACATGGTGCTAGAATCAGACAAAGGAAAAGGCCTTTTACTAAGAATCACAACGATGATACCCCAGAGTCTTCAGCATCTTTTAGCGACCAGCAGCAAACATATTTCAACTACAAGCCTGCTCTGCATCCCTCTAAACGAACGAGAGTTCCCAGTGTGTCTTCAATGTCATCTCACAACTCTTTGTCAGGTAATTCTAGCTCTTCAGCTACTTCCACGTCCTCATCATTGCCTTCGATTCAGCTAAAACCTAATCCATCACCACAGAACTATCCTGCTCCTCACCTACCACAATTCTATCAGCCGCAACCTCAACTTGATTCCTCACTACAACAACAGGTATATGTACCTCAAAGAGTATCTAGTGTACCTCTTTACGGTTCTGTGATATATCCGCCACCGCAACAACAGCATTCCCAAGAGTTACAACTCCATCCAACAAATATCATTTACCAGCACCCTCATTCGGTTCATGGGACACCACCTCCTGGATATGCTTATGACCAATCTAGAATGCATAGCATTGTACAGCCTCCTGTCCAATTACAGCAAAGCCATCCTACAATGCAATTACAGCAAAGTCAACCAACAGTGCTAAGCTTGCCAAGTATCAATAACTTATCTGTCAAAAGAGATAATTATCCTAAATAAAAAATGTGTTTGTTTTAGATTTACAACTTGTTTGATATTACATATAGATTTTTGATAGTTGATAGTAATTAATTAACTAAAGGAAAAAAAAAAATCAATCATATTTACTACTTGCATCTTCTCTAGCAGCTTTTCTGTCCAGTTCGTCCCAATCTTCAGCGCTTTCGCTTGCAGATCCATCACTATCTCCAGAGAAATCACTACCAGAATCATCTCCTCCATCACTGTAATCATCTTCTGCCTCGCTTTCAACGTCTTCATCACTTGGATCCAAATCGCTGGCTTCAAACTCAGATTCTTCACTCTCACTTTCACTCTGCTCATCTGCTGAATCACCAGCTAAGAATGACCAACCACCGTCCAAAAAGAATTGTTTTGGATCAGCTTGTAAGGTCTTCATAATGGTTGACCAGTTCAAATTGATTGTACTTTCAGAAATAGGGATATCAACATCTGTTAACCAGGATTTAATATCCTCTAAAGCTTCCATTGGGATAGTATTAACATGAACAACAGGTCTACCAAAATCTTTGAAAACGAAAACTAAATCGAAATTCTTCAATCCAAATTGAACCCTTTCTAGATGTGCAATTTCAATTTCTTCTAACGTAACAACTAAAAATGGAGGATCAATCAATTGGACCAAACAATCCCTTGTAGGCATTAAGAAAGTAGAAGCTCTAAATGGAACACCATTGAAACCCAATTCTCTGAATGGAATATCAAGATCAACAAGTCCATTTGAGGATTCTGCAATCAATTCACCGAATCTTCTAAACTCTTTATCTAATGCTGCTTTTCTTCTTCTTTCTTCTTGTTCCTGTTCTAGTTCATCATCATCACCATATCTTCTCTTTTGGCCCCCTCTTCTGTTACCATTAGTTTCATCAATTGTAACATCAGTAGCTTCTCTATAGAATTGGACATCAAACTTCTTCTTCTTAGCAATAATCAACGGTGTTTTCAAATGTATATGAATAATGACAATCAACTCATCTTTACATGGTTGGAAAAACAGATGTTTGATATTTGAAAATAGGATATCAATTTTGGAATCAAGTTTCAAAGGTGATTGATATCTCAAACCATTTTCATGAATGGATAAGGAGCCAGGAACTCTTTTTGTATCAGGTGAAGGTCTGACAAATACATTGTCTAATCTTCTTAATCTACCTGGTTTAGCTTCAATCAATTTATCTTGTTTAACCACATCTGCCAAGGTCTTTCTTTCAGCTTCTCTTTTTGTGCTTTCTTTTTTCATATCACTAATTTGCTTGAACACTTCCGCCATGTGAGCATGATCTTTAGATCTTAAGGTAATAGAACGAACAAACTCCTTTTCACCATCATCTTCATATGGTAACTCTTCCTTTTTAGAAACATTTCCACCTACACCTGGTGAGTTGAAATTTAGTCTGAGATAAGTATAATCACCTTCTTCGTTTTTAGAACCGTTTTTATATGAGTTGATGTGGAATGGTACTGGTCTACCAGAAATTGGAATCAAAATTGTTTGATTTTTTGGATCAACATGAATTTTCAAATCCTTCACAAAGTTAGGAATTTGTGATTCCCTAACATAAGACTCATATTTTTTGAAGACAACTTTACGTTCGTTTGGATTTGAAGCATCTGCATCACTAAATCTCTGCAACCCTTCCCTTTGTCTCTTTTCGTGTAGTTCTTTTTGATTTTGTTTCTGGCGCTGTTCATCACTTTCATCATGATTTTTAGCTTCGGTTCTTAATTTAGATTTCAGTATTTTGGAATTTGCAGCAGCGGATTGAGATCCAGAGGCTTCTCTTTTAGGTTTCACATCAATCAAATCTTCAACTTCTTTTTTAACATTTTCAGTATCATCTTTGAAATAAAATGACACTTCTGATCTAGTCTTTTTATGTTCTTCTGTTAAAATCGTAACTTCACCATTCTGTAACTTCACAGTATCTGATAATAATAGCGAATAATTTTTGGATTTAGGATCTTTTGAAGAATCATTTGAAAGATTGTGGAAACCAACTGTTATGTTGAAAGTTGATTTATCATTCACTTTACGTTCATTTTTCGCATTTAACAGAAATGACGAATCTCTGAAATCTAAACCAATCAACCAGCCAACGTTTTTAACGAAATGTTTTTCAAGTTCAGGTCTTTCTTTTCTGATGAATTCTGAAGTTGAATTATAAATGCTTGAGCCAGTTGAGCCAGTCTTCAACAAAGAAATAACTTTTTTCTGAACATCTAATAAGAAATCATAATTTTTCTCAATTTCAACTGAGGGATCAATTAAGAAAGTACGGGCAATATTCGAACAATAAGAAGTATATCTCACCGCTAGTGACGACACAACGACACCTCCATGTAAATTATCGTCATTTGATTGTGCACTTGGTTTCAGGTCATATTTACCACCAGACTGAATAATAGGACTGTAACACCAATCTAATTGGGTAATGTCAAGATCTGAGCCAATTTTCTTCTTCAAAGTGGCCAAATACTTTTCATTATCAATTTGGTTTTCAATCTTTTCAGCTAGTTTTGAGTGGGATATTTTCTGCTCATCGTCAACTATACCAACCATTTCATTTTGGAAATAATCCATGAATTGCGAACTTGTTTTTGAAGCGTATCTGATCTTTTTCAGCTCATCGTCATCTTTAACCTCCATTGATTCAGACAATGGTACAGTGACATCCACAACTTCCAGAGAAGCTTTGACAGAGTTGTAGATTGGTTCCCATTCATTAATAAACTTCCCTTGATATTTATCCTTAGGTAGAATACCAACTTTACTGGACGATTTCAATTCTTTAATTAGATTCTCGAAAAGTTCTTTGTTATGATCAGCATCTTTAGTACGGGTCCAGATATCTAGCCCGCTGACCTTCAAATTAGCCAAATATTTGGCTTTACCAACTGATGTGACGAAGATAATTTTGGTCTTGCTGATGAATATGGCGGTTGCTGGAAATTCGTAACCTAATAACCAATTGTGTAAAATCGACGATTTTTGGTAAGGATTTTCTTCATCTGCAGAGCCAATAACCACGAGTAAAGAATCAGCACCAGCAAACTCATTTTTGGACAATTTTGCTTGTATGTTTGAGATTCTTTTCTTGAAAGCAACTGAATCAATCTTTGGTTCACTCATAGTCGCGTTCGTTTAATAATAAAGAATTAAAGGAAAACTCAGTGTTGAATGAACAAAACCAAGAAAACCAAAAAAAAAATAAAGGCCCAATTGGAACTACTCAGAATTTGTATATAACGAATTTATCAGGTGAAAATTAACTTCCCAATTGAACTCAAACTCAAACTCAAACTCAAACTCAAACTCAAAGTGTTAAAACCTTTTTAAAATCAAAAAAAAAAAAAAAGACTTTTAAATTAAATTTCAATCGCGTCAAAAAG
>JAJLXD010000033.1:22909-60058 GCA_030571115.1 Wickerhamomyces sp. yHMH617 | reverse complement strand
TTACTTTCAATAAAATATTAAGTGAAGTAAAAAACAAAGAAGTAAGACCATTTCGTTACCCTGCTAAAAGTCCACAAAAAAAGCACACACGAACTAAAAAATCAATCACCAACTAAAAAATATCAGGACAACATCAAATCAAAATCGTTGTGCAAAACTTATCTGAAATAAAGTGTTTCCAACATCCAAAGCTCGCCTAAACTCACAATCAACCTGTGATATTTTTGTTTTTATAGTGATAGAAAATTAAGTTGTCGCTTTTAATTTGAGAGAAACCAGGCTTTACATTCCACATAAATAAAACAATACTTATAGCACACATACAATAATGGCCGAAGTTGACGAGTATTCTTACGATTATGACTATCTATTCAAGATTGTGTTGATTGGTGACTCTGGTGTCGGAAAATCAAACTTGCTTTCGAGATTCACGAGAAACGAGTTTAATTTGGAGTCAAGATCAACAATTGGTGTCGAATTTGCTACGAGAACCATAGAGGTTGACGGAAAGAAAGTCAAGGCCCAAATCTGGGATACAGCTGGCCAAGAGCGTTATAGAGCAATTACAAGTGCTTACTATAGAGGTGCTGTTGGTGCTCTAATCGTGTATGATATCTCTAAATCAGAATCATATGAAGGCGTGAGCAAATGGTTGAAAGAGTTGAAAGAAAATGCCGATGAGAAGATTGTCATTGCTCTAACTGGTAACAAATCCGATCTTGATCACCTAAGAGCTGTCCCAACTGATGAAGCTAAGCATTTTGCTGCTGAAAATCAATTGTTATTCACAGAGGCCTCCGCCTTGGATGCTTCAAATGTTGATCTGTCTTTCCAACAGCTATTGAAATCAATCTATGAAATGGTATCAAAACATCAGTTTGATTTAACTGATTACCCTGGATCTCGTCCTAAACCTTCAAATGGTCAAACAATTTCCTTGACACCTACACCAGGGGCAGAATCTGGTAAGAGTAAGAACAATTGTTGTTAAATTCATTAAAATAATAAATTGGATAAAATGTTATTGGGGTTTCTTCTTTTCTTAAATTTGTTTCTTGATCTGTCTGTGGTATTCTACATTTTGAATTGTACCGAATTAATTGAAAGTTATTAGTCCTCAAGATAGTGTTTGGGCTGCCAAACATTCTCATCTTACCATCGTTCTTGAGGATCTTTCACTATCAGATCATATTTTTGAGCATTTGCTTCTATTTAGTATTGTACTTATCAGTGTTAGGGGAGCTTTTCTTTTTGATTTATATGTATTGTCGATATGCGAGATATATAGTGCTTTTTGTTTATATCAATGACGTAACATAGTAGTTGTAGTTCTCTTTTATAATTTGGTTTTATATATTAAAACATAAGCAATAAAGATAGAAATGAATAGAATCGTAAGTCGTTTTTCTTATTTTTCAGCAGGTGGTTCATTGAAATCACCATCATCTTCATCGTCCTCATCAATTTTGGTACCCTCTTTAGAAGCATCCTCAGCATCTAATTTTTCAGCGGTTTTAGTGTAATCAATTATTTTTCCTCTGGTTCTTCTACCAGTAGTGATGATATTTGAAGAGTCAATCTCTGCTAAGTCATCTTCCTCATCTTCATCTTCTTCTAATTTAGCATCTAGTTTGGAATCATCTTCTTCGTCATCATCTTCGTTTTCCTCGTCATCATCTTCTTTTGGAACATCGTCATCATACTGTCTGCGGCGTCTCTTTTTTTCTTTCTTTTCGACTGGAACAGAATCTTCAGGTTTGCGCTTTAATTCATCAGATTTTGTTTCTGATTGCTCTGAAGATTCAGCTTTACTGACCGTTTCTTCGGTTTTCTGTTCAGTTTTTTCAGGCTGAGAAGCTTCTGGAGCTTCTGGAGCTTTTGGCTGAGCAATTGATTCAGATTCTGACATATTTCTACCGTGTTTCTTGAACTTAGTGATTGAATAAAAAAAGTAATATGTTTTTAATAATTTTGACGCGTATAAGTTGGAAATATTTAATTACATACGCCTTGAAGTTCGGAGACGTTACCCGCAAAACTTATTAAGCTGTTTTTTTTAAAGCAAAAAAAAACACTAACAAAAAAAAAAAACATCATCAAAACCAAAAAGCATAGTTTTAAGAAGTTGAAAAAATAAAAAAAACATTTACAAAAATGGTACGTATCGAAATAGTGTTTGCTGATACAATGTGTCACATTCTAACATCATAACAGGCCACCACAGCAGCTTCAAACAAGAAATCTCGTCTTTCTGATATACTCAATTATAGAGTGAAGGTGATAACGATAGATTCACGTCAGTTCATAGGCGAATTGTTATCATTTGATAAGCATTATAACCTGGTGTTAGCCAATACAGAAGAGTTCAGGTTGACGAAAAAATCTCTACTATCTTTGAAAGACCGTGCTAGAAACAAAGATGATACACAATCAGAGGCAGGCTTGATAAATGAACAAAAAAGAACTTTAGGACTAGTCATTCTGAGAGGTGAACATGTCATCTCTGTTACGATAGAGGCCCCTCCTGTAAACCAAACACAAAAAATAAAGAAGTTAAAGAGTGGGTCCGGTGTAATCAAACAGATTAAATCTCAAGGTAATGCCGGTGCCGGTGTTGCTAAATTAAATACACCTGTTCGTACTAGTGCATCAGGCTTCAGTGGAGCACCAAAAGGTTTCAATCCACCGGCTGGTTTTAAAAGGTAAAAACTTGACCTGCTCTTGGTTTACTTACTAGGACATGTCTATTTCATGGTGCAAAATCGTTGTAACCTATATTGGTGATGCCTTGCAGATAGATGGTATGGACCATATAGTCAGTATCCCTGCGAGATACTATTGCGCCCACTTGAACTGTGTTTGAGATGTGATGAGAAGTTTTGCTATACCAGTTTACCCATTTTTATCACTAGAAAGTATAAAGCTCATCAGTTCAGCTATAACTAGGGCGTTAGGCATTCATAAATTGAGGCTAATCTATCCTATATAGTAATATACTGAATACGATACTGGAAGTGTAGGAACTTGAGTAATAGACTATGAGAGAGCGTGAAGCACTAAAGTAAGAGGTCGGCACTGGGTCAGTGAGTTTTTGACACTGACGACTGACGACTGACGACTCGACAAGTCACTGGGCTGGGATTTTGGGGTGCATCTGTAGTCAACTGTACTCCAGGAATATCGCTATATACTACGGTTTCATTAATGATAATGGCCTTCTATTGTTTAGTGCTTAAAGTATAGGCTACTTTTTTCTTTATACTATTACCATATGTTTTCTCGGTTAATCTTAGCGCTTAATATCTATCTTTACCGCCATCCGGAACATTATTCTGTATGGCTTTTATCCGAGGGACCAGTACTACCGAGTACTGACCAAGATACCATACTACTGACTGAGTACTGAGCACTAGCAGTGAGTTGAATATTGTACCGAATACTGAATCGTGAGTAGTAAGTACCGTACCACTGGATACTGACTACTGGGCGAGCGTGATTATACAACTATATGTTCTAACTAAAGTAACATAACTGAAATATTTTGAAAGGAAAATATCATGAGTCAACTATAATAACACAGCTTATAGAAGGACATGGCTGTGTAAATCACGTTATAAATTAGAACTACAACTGGTACGTTACTACATCGTGCTAGCTATATTTGCACTGTTACTAGTAGCCATAGCACAGTCATGAACCATGATCACACCAGCTAGTTCAGCAGCAGAATATTATATTTAGGTCAACCCCCAAGACAGTTAGAATCTGATAATGCGCAAAACTAGAAGCTAATTTAAACATGACATCCTAATTCCTAAGTCCTAAGTGACGTACGTCACCAGCTAGCTGTTGCATTAACGTTATTAATATACCTTAAACTCTAATAATTATACAGTGATACACTTAATAGTTACACTGGATGATGATTATATTGACGCGGGTGATCTTACCATTTAGTAGCTATAGTTATGGGCCGTTGACCATGAGGGTTAAAGCGAAAGAAGATATCAATTATCACTAGCTACATTAACTTAGAATAAGTCACCTTCAATCACAGCATTTTTACAAGCATTAATTGTAGGTTCTTCAGCTTTATTGTGCTATAACATAGAAGCTAATAACGGGATTGCGAAATGCGGTGCTCCTAAGTCCTAAGTCCTAGCCCCAAATTTCCACTCCACAGCCCCAAAACCCAACGGCAACAATCCTCCAGCCTGGTGCAGCACCTGTCTGGCGGTTAATCGTAATTCAGTCCCCCCAGTCAGCGAGCGGTTGGGAGAGTGGCGGATCTACTTTTTCATCTTCTAATATTTAGGAGTTAGCACTTTACGACTCTCCAGTGCCGGCTACCGCCCCCACTCCCCCGTATTTATATAGCGCATTATTATTACAGTCATCTCAGAAGGAATTTAGGATTTATAAAGTAGTAAGTAGTGACCAAGCAAAAGAGGACTATAAAATGAGCTCAACCTACACTCAGCAGACCCAAAACTTAAGAGATATCAGTCAAAGTTGAAGTATTATATCGAAATTACGTAGTCCCAGAATCCCTAATGGGATGATGTTTCTGAACCTCATGCCTCCTAATGCAAGCTTTCTATAGGAATATTTTTTCCGAATTGCATACATCCATGCTTCCCCAACCAGAAAAGTTTTTCCGTGATTTCTCCCTTTTCCTAAAATCTATTCAAGCATATAAATACTTTTGGAAATCTCGGTCTGTCGTTTAAGAAGGTTTTGGGGTTTGGAACTTGGAACTCAAAAACAAGTAGACATGTCAACACTAACGGTTGAAACAGATAAGAAACCACAATACGATGACCCTTCGCGTCCATACATTTGTTCAGTTTGTCAAAAAGGATTTCATAGGCTAGAACACCAAACCAGACATATGAGAATTCATACTGGTGAAAAACCATTTCATTGTGATTTCTGCTCGAAGAAGTTTAGCAGAAGTGATGAGCTCACGAGACATACTAGAATACACTCCAATACAAGATCTAGAAAGAACTGCACAAAAACTAATAATGGTGCTAAGCTCTCTGCAAATCAACCTGTTACTTATTATATTCCACCTCCTCAATCTGTGCAACTTAACACTCTGCCACAACAGCAACAGCAATTTGTTCAAATACTACCAAACATCAATGTTATTCCACAACCAGTTAACCTTTCAGCATCTTCTTCTGCTGTTGATTTGACAAATCATTCAGGGTTAACATCACCAACAAATTCTCTATTCAATCAAAACTCGAACTACAAGAAGATTATTCAACTACCTAACATTCAATCACCTCCAAAGATCTTGAAATCAACATCATCTCAATCCTTCCAAACCGTCAATTCATTGTTTTCCAGTGCGAATAACTCTTCAACTAATTTATCAGCCTTATCATCAAAGTCAAACTCCTCAACTTCATTATACTCAATGCAACAACATACTAGTTTTAATGCGTTGTCGAACTTGAAGAGAATGACCCCTTTGGTGTCACCTAGCTCCACTTCTAACCTGCCTTTGTTGTCCCGTGGCCAAAGTTACAACTCAAGCACCTCTCTCTTCAATCCACATAACTCAACAAATTATATAGATCATCCTGACACACACGTTCAAAAGAGATCGAGACCAAATTCACCACCAGCAACATCTTCTTTATCAGCTGGTCAGCCGGACTTAACAAGGAGTCCACATCAATTACCGCAAACTAACGGTGCACCAATTTTTCATTTGAATGAGATAACACCTTTATCCACACCTCTTCAGAGTCCAAAGCTGTCTGCTTCAAATATGAATAGTTCTGCCATTACGTTACCAAGTTTGAAGAGTTTGGACCTCCCTAAGATATAAGATAGTGGCATCATCATCATGTGATATGAATTAGTATTTATTTGTTTTTTTACGTTGGTTTTTCTTGTATGCTTTGGGTTTAGCTTTGTCTATTATAGAAATTAGGTTTATAGAAGGTTGTTTCCTGTATTTGATTTTTAATTATATACACATGATATTTATGTCTTATCATGAAGAATTAGCATTGTAGTGAGTTATACTGTTAACAGCTTAACTTTAAAACTATATATTTACAGTAGTCAGCTGACTGTTACACAAGATGATGGCGATGAGTGGCTCTAATTGAAAGATGACTAGGATTTGTTGGCAAGTACTGTTGAGTGGAACCTGACTGGCCTTCCGGCTCTGGGTCCCAAGCAGACTAACACATAAGCGATGGGATGGAATAGATTTCTTACTGTATCAGGCCAGACTCCAGAGTGGCTCCCAGCCCTGGTGAGTGTGACGCTAGCTTCCGGACTGAACTCATCGGATGATGATTATCCCGCTGCTGTTGGTTGGGTTGGTGGCGGGTAGCGCACTGCCGTTGGAGTTTGTACTCTACTACTATCTAAAGGTTACTGACAGGAGCATACAGATAGCTTAGAGTCAATTCCCGATTACTAGAAATAGGCCAGCCGCTGTAGGTACTAGTGCACCACTGCGCTGTAGGTAGGAGTAAGTTAGAAACAGAAAGACAACAACTCAGCAAGTCGAATCTTCATGAGTTAGTTCAAGCAGTTAGCAGTCGGAAATTCAGTTATACTGGCCAAGTTGTCAGTCATTGACTCATTACTCTACGTACAGTCAATATTCACGGTTGTTGACGGTGGATGAAACTAGCCCGCAGCTTGCACTCTACACTCAGTCTACAGGCCGTGCCGCAGTATACAGCTGATGCTATAGCGAGCGCTGAGCTGTATATCCTATAGGGCAAAGTCCCCAGACGTTCGGCCTGCAGTTACCGTGAAATAATCGGGCAGTTGACCGTTGATAATTGGGGTTGTGCTATTTTTTGCAGCAATATGTGCATAGGCCGTTAGTGACGCTGTACGCCAGATTTACATCAGTAATTCCCGCACGCAAGCTGCTAGCGAATAAATTCACTGAATCTAAGACACAAGCTTGCGTAACTATACACTCTGCTTACATACAATGAGATAAGTTTCTCATCAAGATAATATATAGCAGTAAGAGTTTAATATAATACATGATCATTTTTATACGATTCATAATGAAGGAATAGCCAAGAAACAATAAAGGAACGCACTGGAACCAAAGAAAAGAGCAAATCAAACAACGATGCTTAACTTCAAAGAAAAAAAAAATAAGCATGATTTGATTATTGACATATAATAGTGGCATATTAGAACAGTGATACCCAAGCTCAAATCAAATTAAATAAAACAAAGCAAGGTTCTCATATCACTGAGAATCATGAGAAATCATTTTTAAAACACAACAATGATGCAAACATCAGGATTTTCAAGAAGGGTAATTAACAAAATCGTTTGACACTCATTTTTCTTTTTCTTCATATAGAGGATTCTGATATTGAGGAGCATATCCATAACTATATTGGGCGTATTGATAAGCTGCACCGGAAGGGTTTTGACCATTGGCATAATTATTGGTTTGGCCTGTTGATCCTAATGAGATAGACCCATTGTTGCCAGTATTGCCATAAGCGTATTGATATTGAGGGTAATATGGGTATTGCGATACTGACCCATAATAGTTTTGTTGTTGTTGAGGCTGTGGTTGAGATGGTTGAGGCTGCTGTCCTTGTGGAGTGGCAGCAGAGTAACCCTGTTGAGATGTTTGCTGGGTGTGGTTTTGCTGTGTAGCTTGTGATTTTTGCTCCACTTGTAATCCTGAATTAGATAATGAGTTTGGTGTTAAATAAGGTGACACCTTCCCTTGAGAAGGTAATGCTGGATTTGATGAGCTTGAGGAAGTTGCTTGTTGAGACTGTGGAGGTTGTAACTGAGCATTAGGAGCATAGGCAACCTGCGGCTGTTGATAACTCCACTGAGGTGCAGGAGCGGCGACTTGCGCAATTGGATTAGTTTGAGGTTGAGTTGTAGACCCTTGTTGGATAACTTGTTTAATATCTCTCACGAACAAAGGATATAACAGATCAACGATACCTTCTCTTTGAGCCATTGCTAAAGCTCTGTCAAAAGGAATCCAAACACCTTTTAGATGCATGGAGCCAATTTTAACAACATCACGAACTTTTTCTGATTTCAAGATCCCATCTCTACGACCCCTTGTCATGTGAGCAACGTTAAGCAGCTTTGTACCGTTAATCATATCATTGTCAGCCCTTCTAACAACAGAAACACCATTGGCATCCACCTGATAACATAACGTTTTTTCATCTTCCCACATTGTAGTAGTAACTCTTGGTCTGGAACCAACTGGTTGAACTTGGCCAACAGCAGAAGTTGAAGTAGAAGACAATTGTTGAATTGGATTAGATGATCCAGAAGAGGTACCAGTTTGAGGAACATTTCCTCCAGCAGCAGCTGCACTTCCAGAAGAGTTTGGAGTACCAGCTGGAGCCGCAGTACTACTTAAGCCCTGATTTGGATAGACTGGAGCGTAGTTTTGACCATAGTTCAATCTTGAGAAATCCTGATAGTTTGGATATTGGCTTGCCGTGTTCAATTGAGCTGAGCCTGCTGGCGCATTGGCTGTGTTTTGATAAAATGGATATTGATATTGATATTGCGAGTTGACTGGTTGATATGAATAATAATATTGTTGTTGTGGCCCTTGCCCACTCTGCTGCTGCTGCTGCTGTTGTTGCTGTTGTTGCTGTTGTTGTTGATATCTATAGGCGTCATCAGCACCGGATTGAACTTGTGCCTGTTGTGGAATTGACCCATATGATCCTACACCACGATTGTGGCCATCTGGTTGTGCTGGATTTGACGCTACCTGGTTCTGATCATTAGAGCCGTTAACAGAGTTATCCACGTTGTTTCCATTACTGGAGCTGTTGGATTTATTACTGCTGGTGTTTGAAGGGTCCTGGGATTGACCGTCCTGAGGGTCTAAAGCTTTAACAGAAGGCAATGACATTGTTCTTCAGTTCTTTGCGAGGAGGAAAACAAACTTTATGAAGTGCTTCGGAGGACAGTGAATCGATTTTAGCTATGATTCAGAGGATGATGAAATAGGCTCCTTAGCTCTTACTTTAATCTCTAGATGCTTTTCAATATATGTTGACACCGCCGCAAAGTTTTAATGGGTTTTTGTTCAAACAGAGTTTTTAAAAGGTTTCAAAGATTTGTTGATATAATCCTAATTTTATTACTTTTCAAAACTATGATTTCTTCGTTATGCGTCTCCATGCAGAATTCGGCCATAATGCCTCAATCTGCATAAATCTTAATCTAGTAAAAAAAACATCCTTCTAACAATTTACGTAGATCTCCTCCAATTTGCGCAAAATTTCACGGAGATGAAGCACGATTGGCGAAAATGTTTCAAGATTATGTATTCCTTGTTGATCAAAATCCAAATAGGGGGGTTTTCGCAACAGGTTGATAGCTGACTGAACCTCAAGCAATAAGTTAAAATCTGAGAGGAGAGACTAGAGGTAGAGCCGAGTAGCTTACTGACAGTCCTGACTCTTGAGAGGTGGCTGCCACATTGCATTACCTCTGAGTTTCTGGCATAATTCGCTTAATGTAAGTCAACCAAACCCTCATCGTTCTAATACCAAAGGTTAGAACGTATTCAACGAATAGAGCAACAAGTCAGCTGATTCAATCAAGCCGTAAATATCCTTCAATACTACTTTGCGAAAACACTTGAAAATCAGTTTGGCAACTGGATTCGAGCGCCTCATTATAACTCATAACTCAATTTGTTATAATAACAATGAGCTTCAAGTTCCAACCGAGTTAATTACCGGGCGGTAAGCGGTAAATAAGTTCTAGTATAAGCTAACAGCCATATTAAATCATTGGCTAGATACCAGTAACGTCTAGTAAATATACTAACTATGATGGGTGGATAGTGATAGTTACTGCAATTACCAGTAACAGTTTGTCTGTACGTACTGTAGCTATGTATCAACTTATCAAGTAATGAAGTTTCACTACACCCTAGAGGCCAGGCTTTGTTTCACTTTTTTTCCAGCCAAGCGCTAACAAAAGGAAGGATTTCTCAATTTCTGAACTTCTTCAGATATGCATGGCAGCATGTATATGCAATGATTTGCGCTGTACTAATACCATCAGTATATGGTTTTTCGCCAAAATTTCAAAAAAAGTAATCTTTATTAGGGTTGCTGTAACTACAAAATTTTTCGTGCGTCTTTTTTTCGTAGATCGTAGGATGAAGAGCAGCATTACACCATTGATCCGCTAGGTTGAGAACCAATTAGCGGCAAGTATTCTGTTGAACTTGCAGATTGTTGAGAAATTGGGACATTAATCTTTATATGGGAGCTGCGACAAACTCATCAAATGATAAAAAAAGGCTTCTCGGAACACATACTCCTTCAAATATTCCCACCAGTTGCAAGTACAATTCGCAACGAATTGACCTTAGCCTTTGTGATGGAAATAATGGTCTGATTTATAAACTGTAGTTTCACAAGATTAGATGGGTCATTACGGTTCCATATTCATTACATTACCCGTTGCTCATCTTCTTGGGTTTGAGTTAGGTCTTGGACTCAAGACCTTATTATAAGGTAAATATGTCTAATAACCTATATGCCTTATATGTAGGTTGAACGTTAGGAAACCTAGCTTAAAGTATTCAAGCAGGTTCAAGCGTGATTATCTCGAAATGTAAACTATCATCGGCAGACGTGACTTGTGAGTTCTGAGACAGTGAGAGTGAGACGACAGATTTTAATATGTATATTGAAGAATGAGGGTTACGTCTAAGAGTACATTGCTACATAATCATATCTGCATAAATCAGGTTTTATTTGGCTACTAGAGTTCTAGCTAATAACAAGTTGGAGAGAACAGCTAGCTTGTGAAGGGTTAACCCATTTCACTAGATCTCCCAAATGAATATATTCTCCATATGAGCTACCACCAGACGCCTACCATTCTCTAAGTGAATTGCCTATATTATTGAAGAATTTATAATAAATATTGTTAATGCCAGGACTCAAGAGTCAAGACCGTATGATGCATAAGCATGAGTGCAACATTGAATGTGACAGCTATATTACAGAGCATGCATATATAGAGAGGAATTATATTTCAATTACACTAACAAATCACAATATAGTGCGCTAGGTGGTTGGGCTTATGCAATATGCATTGCATTAGTGCGAAACAAGCTGGGAATTTGCCGGTAGACATTATAAGGTGATATTACTGTTAGTGTAAAAATCGATATGCTGCGAATAACGTCCAAATTACAGTAATAAGGAGTAAGCAGTAAGGAGTAAGGTATATCTACCGAATAAGAAATCAGTTGCTAGAGATTCAGGAAATGCTGTTATAAAATATGGTGTACTTAAAGTCTCTTGGGCATATATTTAGGCTGTGTAAATGTAATAGTAGTATTCTGCAAAACCAACGTTTTCAAATACCTTTTCTTTGGACTGTTAGTTGAACAATTAGTAATATACCACTAACTAGTAACCACTATCCACTGAACCAGTGCACTAAGCACTAAGCACTAAGCCCTAAGCGCAGGAGATGATCACTGATCAGACATTACTCACCACGACGACTCATTAATCACATTCACTATTAACTGAACTCCAATTGGCTCCTCAGTGCCTATGCCTCAGTGCCTATGCCTCAGTGCCTATGCCTCAGTGCCTCATTCAGTCTCAGCTGGTAGATCTTACTTATTTTTTGATCCTTGCGTGTCCATGCTTAGTGATACTTTCACTAATAGTTGTAGTTACATTTCCTAGGGGTGCCCCTCTTACATCGTTACTGCTGCGGCGCTGCCTTTTCTTACTCCTGAGCCCTCTCGCCAGTTCAAAGTCCCATGAATTCGCGGAAGGTGAAAAACAAAAAAAAAAAAACACAGACGCGTTAAATTTATCTTAAATTCCTTTTTTTTTTCTTTATTTACGTGTATTAAACCGGGTAAAGAAACACCAAAACGCGTACAACACTGAATTTCTTCAAGTGTTTTTGCAATCTCAAAAACAAGCTGAAACAAACAACAAAGTTCTGAGAAGAAGTGATATCCGTGAATGTTCAGACAGACCAAGAGAAGAACAGCTGGTCGTAAGAACTTTGAGACATCAGTTGTTCAGACTTCTCATGATGACACTTACTTGAATAACTTATTCAACACTTCCAAATTATCATTCTATAAATTACCGCCTATTGGCGAAATTACACTTGATGAGTTTGAAACATGGGCAATTGACCGTATCAAAGTTCTGAATGAGATTGAATCGTGCTTAATAAGAAACAAGAACTACAAAGAAATTGAATCAATAGTCGGGCCAATGTTACAAACAATTTTACCTTTAAATTCATCCAATGCTGATAAGCTACGCAAGGAAAGACAAAAAGATTACTATTCACATTTCATTCTAAGGCTCTGCTTTTCGAGATCAAAAGAACTAAGAGATAGATTCTTGAAAAATGAAACCATATTGTTTAAGATCAGATTCAATCAGTTGTCAATATTTGAACAACAACAATTTGTTAAAAACCTAAACTTACCTTGGGAATGGATCACAGAAGATGAAAAAAGTGAATTGCAAAAACCATTATATGACTCCATTGCACCATCGTTAACTTACCAATTAGCAATAACTGATGAGAACCAAAAGAAAAAATATTTTCAAAGTGAAGAATTTATTAAGATTCCTTTTGAGTTTGTCTCTGATCTATTATCACAACGTGCAATCTTTTTAAGATCTGGATTTGCATATGTTCCCAGATACCAACAGCTACAACTTTTGGTCAACGAGTTCCAATCCGACCTTCAAGCTGCTTTGATTAGTACTTCACATGCATTTCCTTCGCTTGATGAAGACGATAGATTACTGCCTATATTAACTCATTTATCAGCTGGCTCTTCTTTAAACTTAGTACCAGATCAATATGGTTCGAACGAATCCAATTCAGATATAAACGCCCAGAGCGTGAACACAAAAGAAATAATAGATCAGTTCCCATTATGTGGCCAAACATTGATGAATGGACTAAGAATAAATCATCATTTAAAATATACTGCACGTCAACAATTCTCTTTGTTTTTGAAAGGTGTTGGTCTTTCGTTGGAAGACGCATTACAATTTTGGAGTCAAGAGTTCACTAAAGGTATGTCCCATGAGAAGTTTAATAAGGAGTATAAATATAATTTTCGTCATTCTTATGGTATGGAGGGAGCAAGAATCAATTATAAGCCATGGGACTGTCGTACTATTCTATCTAAACCAAGACCTCAGAAAGGTGAATACCATGGATGTCCTTACAGGGATTTGAACTCTGAAGCATTAGCTATGAAGTTAAGAGATATGGGATTGAATGATAGTGATGTTTCACAAGTATTAGAGATTTCTTCAAAAGGTGAATATACTAACGCTTGTACTAAAGTTCTGGAAACTAAAATAGGCGATGACTTCACAGAACATGTAACACATCCAAATCTATATTTCGAAAGAATGAGACAGCATACCAAAAGGATTGCTACTGATGCTTAACCTTATGTTCTTTTTTTTTATATATTTATGTGTTGTACAATATATGTAACTTAATCAAGCGTCATCAAATTGATTAACCCATTGGTCAAACCACTTAAGATTACTTAAAAGACCGTCAACATTGGTCAAATCAAACTCGTTATCATTACCATTGATATTTGGTTCTGATTGTTTTGACTTTCTCTTTCGGCTTCCAGCCTTTGAATCGCTTGGTTCGTCAACTTTAGCAAATTGAAAAAACCTAACTTTATTAACATTGCTAGGTCCATGATCTATACCAACATCATTGAATACGGATATAGCTTTTTCCATTCTTGTAACACATATACGATTCAACATTTTTAGGACCCAGATACATTCTTCACTCATTTGAGCCTTAGGCTCCAGTTTCTTCAAAAACTGTAAACTTTTGAAGAATTGATTATGGCAATAGTTCTGATTGTAAAGACCATAGTTCAATAAGAATACATTTATCAAGGAAACGTTGAACAGAAGTGCTAAAGTCTGCCACCATGGTATTAGCAGCTCATCACGTTCATCGATGGTTTGAAATATGGACAAAGTTAAACTTGAGTGTTCCACCAAATTCTGTAATTGAATATTATCAATATCATTAGATTGTCCTCCATCCAAAAGCTTTAAAAGGAATTTGTTATTAAAACTTAATACAACATCGTGATACATCAAGTTCGCCTGATCCACTATTAATTGATCATAATCCATAGAATTAGAATTGAACCACGCTCTCCAATCATGTAATTGAGTATTAATATCTGTTAAAAACTCAATAGTAACCGTATAGTTTTCGTTATTGTATCTCTGGATCAGGCCAGCAATCTTTGCTAAGTTTATCATAGCAAGGGCTGGTATCGTCAACCAACCATCAACATGATCAATTTCCGTCTTTTGCAAAGATGGTAATTCATGACATATAGTTTCCTCGTATATCTCATAATCTTTACCACTTTGGAAAGATAGGATTTTATCAAATGTATAAACTAACCAAAAAATGTTTGACAATTTGCGTCTTTCGTAAGGATTCTTAGAATATTTCTCTGGTATAATGTTGAGATTTAATGACATTCCTTTTGCCATTCGGATAGCAGTTCCCAAAGCCATGTATGATGAATTTTGGCGATGTGTTGTTCTCAGATAAAATGTTATCAATATCCAACTTTGTATGAGTTCATATGATTGCCATTCGAATGATAGCTTTTGAACCACATCATATGCTGATTCAAATAAGTTAGTTTCTAAATCTGAAGGTAGCTGACTTTTGATGACTGATGGAAAAGCAGGATCGGCCTCAGAATATCTTATAGATATAGCCAGCATCAGATAAAGTAGAGAAGAGAACAATCTTGTGGATTTTGAAATATCATTATTTTTTAGATCTTCGATGAATTTGGAATATTGGTCATAAAAGATCTTCTCATGGATAATTGCAAACAGTGGGTTAACTTTAACCATAAAGTACCTTAATAGTGAGTCCACTGTAGTTGTATCATTTATGAGATCTACTAAGGGATCCATATCGGACAAAGTTCTTTCTTTCAACCATTTGTTGTTTGACATATTCCAGCCATAAAATTGGATTCGTGGAACCATTAGGCCTTCAAATTCTTCACTTGGTAAGGTATTTTCTGTGACCTCAGCTAGTTTAGCAGGTAGTAAATTCTGATACCTTCTCATGACTCGATACTTATCTCTTGATACTTTGTAATGGTTTTTATGGAAAACCTCTTTAAAATCAAGATGTGTTGATGTCGTTGTGTTATTTGATCGTTGCAGTTCTATTATTTTATTTTCCAAATATTTCACATACTCAGGTGAGAATGGATCATCTTTAGATCTTTCAAATGGTTTGCTCTCAGTAGGGGTAGTAGAAAGATTTTCTTTAGGCACTGAATAGTTACAAGGATGCCCATTTTTAGAGCACCCATGGCAAGGAAAATCACCATCACATTTGGTTTTCTGTTTCTTACATCTATCACATGCCCTTTTAACTCTTACTCTACTAGCTCCGTTCTTGCGTATCTGATTTGAGTTTAAAAGTGGGGCATTGTATGAACTTGGTGGTGATGTAAAATTTCGTTCATCACTAACAGTGACAGGATTCAATCTGGGGAAGGGCGAAGTAGGAAGTGGTCCAAATGGAGGCAGTTGGATCTTGCTGCGTTGACTATCTGTGTGTTCCATTTCCTTTTTACAGTCCGTCTAAGAATTGAAAGATGTCAAGAAATCTGTTAATGTTTAATTATGTGTGTTTTCTCAACGGTTTATATGTTGCGGACCGGTCGGAACGGGTACAAACCGAAGCACTCGCTACAAAAAAGACTATGTATGACAGCTCCGATTTCGTCTTTAGCTCTATATACAAGTCACATCCTTCTGATTTATGTCATTATTTCTTCTCCAGGTCGTTCAGTTCTCCACCCTTCTCGAAAGGTGCTTCTTCTCTAGCTTCTTCGAGCATAGGGAGGATACCTTGCTTAGCTAAAGCTAACTATGAATAAATGGTCAGTAACTAGGCCATTTAAAAACTAAACACACATTTGCACATACATCAACACAGGCTTTATAGTCATACCAGAGTTCATCACATTCATTGTACAGACTCTTTCCTTTCAGGAATTCTTCATGAATGAGGTTAGTACTGTAAGATCATGATACAAAAAACTTTAGGTGACTCACTCTCAGTGTACCAGTTATTGAAACAGTCATCGTATTCCTTCTTGGCAGAAGTGCATTCTGGTGCGAAACTAGAAGACATCGCGTTACCCATTTCCTCGACTTTTGCCTCTCGAATAAAGCTTTCAATCTGCTTTATTTAGTTATTCTTAATAATACCTGAGAAAATATTAATGGAAGAAAGTCGCGAAACTACGTGCTCCTACCATTAAACTACCATTATGTATAGTCTTTATTCATTATTCACTCCATTCTGTTTGTTCCTCGGTGTTGTTGTCATTATTGTTGATCTTTGCTTTATCAAGAAAGGAATCAAAGTCATCAGCCAGAATAGCTTTATCAGATTTCTGTTTCTGTGAATATCCATCTTCAAATGTGCTCATACCAGAATCATTTATCCCACTAACATTATTCAATATATCCTTCACTATATTTTGTGCAGCTTGTCTTGCTGGTGTCTTGCTCAAATGATTGGACGTGGCTGCCAGCGTAGCAAAATGCAACGTCACAGGGGGCGATATGTTTGGGGTCTCTTCTGAATCATCCATTAAATTGGAATCATTTGCTGCTTTGATTAAATTTTGATCGAAATTATGCCCACTGTATCGATGTACTGTTCTAGTAACTTGCCCCGGTGTATGGAGTAGACTACCACCAGCGCCATAGTGCGCTGTGTGGGGGAATCTTTGTGTTTGATTCTCATCGATCTCTGTCTCCTTTGTTTGCTTTCTCAACGGACTCGATCTTCTTCTCACAGGGCTGAATTGAACATCAGAGTTTAGTTTTGGTGGCTCAAATTCAAACGGTGAAGAATCAAATTTTTGTTGATAGAATGACTTTCTCTTTTTATTATTGGTGTGTTGAGGGGTAATTGAATTCACTATTGATTCATGTCTTCTTTTCTTGGGTGAAACCTCAACTTTATAATTGGTATCAAGATTATTATGTAACAAATATTGCCTTGAATCAGTATTCGTACGTTGCAAAGTTGGTGTGGTTTGATTGACGTCCGTTCCATTAGTGTTTGATAGGTTTGCACTAATTGGGATTGGTGGTAAAATGCTGTCTGTCGTATCAAACCCAATAGTTGCTTTATTGACCTCAGGCATTATTGGATTTTCTCGTACTTTCTCATGCGCCTGTGTATTATCTTCAGGAATCACACTCAAGTTATCAGTGTATCTTTTTTGAAATTGTTGTTGAGTATGATTTGTACTTTCCATCAAAATATCATCCTCACCTAAAACGCCCTGGGGCACATCTGGCACCTTAACCGGACTCATTTGTTCGTTATGGTTTCGTACCATGTCCTCATCCCCAATATACTCGCTATTTTGCTCATAGTCTAGTTCATTTTGATTTTCAATAGCTTCTTCATAACCTCTTAACTCAACATTGGCGCTAGTTTCAAGAAACGTTTTCCAAAAATTGACACCAGACCATATTTTTTTCGAACTATTATGATATTTCTTCACAATGGGTATCAATTTGTCATTAATGATCTTATGTGATTTAGCGAAAGATTTATCAATTGATTGCAATGTCAACGTGATTTCCTGCTCTATTCTCTCTAACTCAATAGCTTGTGCTGAAGCCTCGTTCAGATTGGTGCTATTCAAACTGGGTGTAAAAACGGACTTTCTTCTGCTATTCGCAGCTGACCCGCTCGTAATGGAATATTTCTGCGACATATCGTTCCATTTGCATTTAATTTGTTGTTGTTATTGTTATTGATTTCACGCGTCTTTGTTAAAGTAAAAAATCATAAACATTACCCGGATAGCTATACTATTTTATATAACTACCGGTACATATCAAACATCACGTGATTGAGATTATTTACGACTCACACATAGCCTAGCATAGCCAATTTTCAGATGAAATTTTTATGCTTCATTGCTCATGCGCAAGTTTGCTTTGCCGAAGAACTTCACTTCGAAAGCTCTTGTGACCTGTCAAAATAGGTAAACAGATGATGAAAAAACTTTTATTAATTGTGACCACCAAAAACTAAGTTTTAATTGCAAACGACAACATGGCTTTCCCAAAACCCAAGAACTACTACTTCCTCATCCCTATTATTGGTGGGATACCGTGGGGAGGCATGCTCATCGCAATGCTAGCTGCCTGGTCCTTCCAAGGACATCCCATCTACTGGTTCATCCACAGTAGACAATTTCCTGTTTACATATCTCATATTGGCGCAACGAACTTGAAGCCATTGTTCATAAGTTGTGCGTCATGGCAAGGCTTGATGTATGTGATAACTTTAATAATTGAATATCAACTAAGGAAAAGAGGTATCTTACAATTCTGGTTCAACAAGCATGAACGGAATCTACTGTTTGCCGCTACTATATTAGGTGGTATTGGACAATTAGGCTTAATTTTTTGTTCTATCTTCGATACAAAGACGTATAACACGGTTCATCATGCGATGCTTGCAGTTTTCATTCTTTTTGTTCTATTCTCGATGATTTGTTTGATTAGCCAATATACGATGATGGGCCTCCATTATAGAAAGATTCACGTTCACCATAAATACCTCAACAAATTTACTATTTCTTCCTATTTAAAGATATTTTGGACTGTGTGTGCCATCGTTTTTGCTGTGTGTTTCGAAGCACTGGATGACAAAAGCAAAAGTAGTTGTTTTGAATGGACCTTGGCTTTTTGGTATCTGGTTTTATTTTCAATATTTTCATGGGATCTATCATCTGCTGCTAAACGTGAACATAAAAACTATCCTTACATCAAAAATTGGTCCGGGCATGGCTTTTACTTATATGAAAAACATTTCGGTGATTCTAGTGATATTGATGGTTCATCTGCTAAAAGTGAGCACCAAATATCGGGAACTGATCAACCTGAACTGAGAGGTGTGACATCTAGAGAATTTACAGATGGAGAACTAGGACAATATCCAATCGACAATAACACTACCAATTATCCAATGGCTCCAGAGGATCCACCTGTGCAATACTACAACAACATTGATAATCAACGTTAGACTGTTTTCCGCTTATTAAATCATTGGATTAAATGATATGTCTTCCTAGTCTTTTTAATTATTCAAAATTCTATTATCGTCATATGTTTCTTTCATATTATGCTGGTGCGAGTGTAGTATCGAGTACAAGAGTTTGAATATCAGCATAATATACTCTGAAGCTGGGGTTCAGAATTACTCCAATTTATAATTAGCGCGCATACGTACATTAATTTCATTAACACTTAGTGGAGAACCAACGTTCAATAGAGTTATGAGCATCTGGTGAACTACAGGTATTCAATGATTCATGCTCATACAAGATCAAATCCAAAGCCAGCTGGAGGTTACTGAAAGTATTTAAGGTCAGATAAATCCCTGGGAAGACGTTGATTTCCATCTGCATCATCAAGATTGTGATCCTCGGTAGTTTTCAGTATTTTGGAGGGTCTGAGCTCTCGAGATGCTGTACCTGGATGTATCCTATACTCCTCTGTATCATCATCTAATTTCCTTTTCGGCCTCATAATAGAAGGCTCTATTTCGTGCTTATTTAAGTGATACCCTTTTGGTAATGGTATCCTCTCTAGCCCACTTCTGTCGTTTATCATCGATGTTATTGACAAATCTCGTCTCATTGAGGGTCCCCTCGTAAGCCTTCTTCCTCTAACAGGTTCCAAAGTCGACATTTCCAGCAATTTCAAGCTTTTAATACTTCTCAATGGTTGAGAAGGTGGTGGTTGGTATGAATCAGAATCACTAGAGCTGAACTCAAGATCTGATGGATGAAGGGAATCCTCGTCTGATGAAACATCTTTTAGATCATTGATATCAGAATATCCATTGAATCTCAATAAGAGATCATCAAGTAAAGTGGCACATTCAGCTTCTGTCATGTTAACAATATCACCATTCACGTCAGCTTTAACAATCTTTAAAGAGCTTTGGATTAGCTGGACATTTCTAATACTTAAACTACAGCATCCTAATCTGCATTGGAAACTGTAGTCACCACTGAATTCACAAATTGGATTACTATCTGGATCAACCAACTTATGTCTATAGAAATCAGGACTATCCGCTTCCACTTTTCTCTTTCCTCTACCTTCAACAAAATACATTAATCCACCAGCAACAACTCCAATATGTTTACAGCTATAACTTCTGTGTCTTTCAGCACAGGTTTCGCAAGCCAATCTTAAACATCCTGCTTCTAACATAGCAAGTATAACTGAGGAATACATGAAGGAACTTGTTCAGCATTTTTACCATCTTGCTGCTTTTAGCTGACTTACCATAAACAACACCCTTTCAATACACAAACCCAAACATATGATCTCGCTGTAAAAATGTTCCTGACAAGCGTAGTTTAAGTTGATTCATCACTTTCTTGATGATATCATGATGATATATTGATGATATCTACATATAAGTGTCTATTATTACAACCCAAGTTGATTAGTGTTGTTTAGCTGGCTGCATTTTCGTATATACATAATCTAACAGAACAGTTACATTTAACGGATTCTGCTCGAACCAACTATGCTACACACAGAAACACTCTAAGATCATTTATCCAGTCACTAATCACTAATCATTAATCACTGATCATGCAAGTCATGCCCTAGTTTTACGAGTCATTGAGCGTGTCTGCAATTCTTCTTTCATGTTATGGAGTATGTTTTCCGCATTCTCAAGCACTTCTCCTAACTCTGATGTACTTATACTGGATAACTCTTCCTCTAAAGAAGGGAATTTCTCATATATAGTTGTCTGCTTGGAGGCATATGGCAGTTTTCCTTTGAGTTTTGTTGGATCTTCGACACCATAGATAGGATTAATCAATGCCATTTCAATAACTTCGTCATTGCTAGACATTGCATTGATTGTTCCCATTGGTTGGACGAGTGGTATATCAGGCTTTCTACGGTTCTCCATCTTGACAAATTTGAAATATTGTTTTGGTCCTTCATCTTTAGCTGGTACGCACATATCAGTTGTATGACATCTTTCACAAACCCTAACATGACGATGTGAAGGTGGGTATAAAATTTGATTCGAGAGCGACGCCTTTTTCTGTTGTATATATATGGTCTCAGTAGCTGTAGATGCATCAAGAACAAATATGTGTGATCCAATAGATTTTGATACCTCAATGCCTAGCTGCCTGTCGAAAAGAATATCGTCATTTCTATGTTGACTGGTTTTGTAGACGTCAGCAACAATGGCAGATGATTTGGATATTTTTATTCTGCAACAGCCAGTATGTTTACGGATATCCTTTGAGATACCCAAATCATCATAGTGATAGATGACTTTTAACGAAAACAGTTGTTCTTTGACATGGGTACAACCCTGGCCTCTTCTGACCCAAAGGCATGGCTCACATGAGAACGTGTAATTATCAAGAATGATCATTGAACAATTGTCTTTAAAGTAATGTTTTGAATTCAGTAATTAGCAAAATTATTTTTGTTCTTATTCGATGAATCATGGCTTAAGTTTCTAATAGCACTCTTTCGAAGAATCTCGTATAACGTTTTATTATGGTTAAATGGTTTTGTGTACACTTCTTTAAACTCTCGCGAAACGGGTCAGCAGAGAGTTCATACAACTTTCTCATATAGTGAAGGTGGGTCAATAGATTCATGTGCACTATTAGCATTGTCGTTGTTACCATTGACATGATAGTTGGTATTGGCACTTGTGGAAATTGCCTCAGCAGTCTATGGTTCAGATACTCGCTCTCGAATTGTCATAATATAGACTAGCACTGAAATCACAAGCAAGCAGAGCCCCAGGATTGTAATGAAGTATCCCAACAACCCAGATTTAGTAGCAGATGCTTTTAGATCAGTTGCCCCGTCAATATCTTTAACTGCTTGTATATTTGATTTTAACGCAAGAGCGAACATAGCTACAGATAATGGGAAAGCCACAAAAATACAAGGTAACCTGATATATCAGAATGGGAGAACCATGGCCAATGCAATGAATATCACAGAATCCGAACCCCAGCGCATATGATTTAAAGGCTTTGTTCCGTGAAGAACCACCCCTTTGATTAGAATAGATATAGTCATTTCCACACGCCGCACCGATGAGTGATGAATATACGGATTGTGGGATATTCAATCGTAAAGAATCAACTTTTGCATCTAAGGTGATAGTAGACCAATTTTTTGATAAATCTTTGATCAGAGATTCATTTAATGAAGTTGAGGTAGTTAGATAATCTTGGTTAATTTGGCGATAAGCAGAGCCAGAATACAGGGAGGTAACAGAGCTTATTCCAAAGCATCTCAAAAATCCATTATTTGGACATCCGTTATGCACAGTTTGGGACACATGAAGAGTATCTCTCTCAGTGTGATCTGAGAAACAACTGAACCCACCAATACCAAGATGCAGATAATCGTCAACACTCAAAACACGTGCTAAATTGAAATCATCCACCGTAACATACTGATCGATGGATTCAAGAGTATCTGTCAGCTGATTGAGATACTCAATAGCTCTAGAATGGACAGCTGCAGACATTCCTGATGAAGCAGAAGTTGTTGATGTTGCAACATGTGTTGGACGAGAGTTGGTGAAAGCGGCAGTTGTAGAAACCGATGACAGATAGCAGTTCGATTCTGCCTAGCAAGTCATTGATAGTAGCACCTTTTGCATCGATCTTTAGGACAGATGTTAATGTTTTCAAATATTTCCTGTTATCAGCAAAGTTGAGAAAATACCAATGAACGAGGATAACAGTTATGAACAGATCAAGTTTCTTTCTCACAAACATTTCAGAATGCCGGATCCAATATTCAAACAAGCATTGGAACTTCTTGCTGCATTGCTCATCCTTATTTATAAGATTTATCTTGCTCTCATCCTCATCACTCATCGATACTTAATCTCCAGTTGGTCATCATCACCAATTACCCAATTAATTAATATGCCAGTCTATCTATTTTGAAGATCTGCTGATCTGCCAAAATCAGCTTAAAATAATTGATGGGGATGGGTTTCCCCTAACAAACGATCAAATGATAAGGAATTGAACATCATAATTGAAAATATTATGGCTTCCGCTAGTTGAACTGTTTACAATCTTTACAGTATGCAGTACCACAGTATCTACAGAGTACTGACTGCTGACTGTTGAGTTTAGCGACCGTAATTGTGTCGAAGTGCCGAACCAGTGGAAGTTTGAACAGTTTGAATGGCTGTTCCGATGGCTGTGCTTCGCTTCACCTACAAATTTATCACTTAATAATATGTCAAACAATATAATCAAAGATTCAAACAGTCAGAAAACAATCAAACACTGAACTACACGTTTCTTATAAAATTCACTTGCCTATAACATAACACAACCCTAATAAACCTATACTAATTAGTAATTCCTTGATCACTAACCACTCATGCCCACACCGAAGTAGATGACCCTTTCGTGTTATACTTCCCACTGCCCCAGATATCACCCAAATACGATGCTGTAGAATCCTCCAAGGTCACACTTGAAGATGGCGTCAATGGCCCATTCATTAGCTCCGAGCTACCTAGTCCAAAGGATGATTCTCCACTAGGTATTTGCTCTAATGGTGCTCCAAATCCACTTACAGAGCTCGGTCTGACAGAGCCAAATCCTTGAGGTGAAGTGTTACTTCTTAGATTTAACAGATCTGTATGGGTCAAACGCCCTTGAGGTTGTTGGAATGTTAAATCACTAATTTCGTTGAAGTTGTTTAAATTTTGTGGATGCTGCTGGTGGAATAGAATGTGTTGTTGATGCTGTTGTTGCAGTAGCTGTGGAGGCGTTTGAACTTGTTGCGATTGCAGTGCGTTCTGTGAAGTTTGAGTGTTTTGCTGAGAGAAGCTTGCTTGAGGATGTATCAATCCATTGCTAAACTGCTTGAAACGAGCAATATGCTGAGGATTTGAATGTGCTAGGAAGAACTGCTGTTGTTGCTGTTGTTTCAGCTTTGCATTCAGAGCAAAACTAGGTTGAGCCTGTTGATTGAACCTTTGATTGTTATTATTATGTCTATTGTTTTGATGATGATGATGATGGTTATGGTTATGATTTCTATTAACATTAACGTTCGGAGCATAGTGGTGATTGAAAGGCTGATGTTTGTTGAAGTTAGCAATAGCATTATCAATTTCGGTAAACTGGCTATCAAATGCTAAACCCTCAAGTTTTCGTTTCGATACCATCTCATTCCTTCTTGCATTAAGTTGTGAATTATTTGGTGTGATAAACTGCTGACGAACCATTTGTTGCTGGTATTGCAAGTCACCAGAATAGAATGACATGGTCTGACTTTATGGATTATATTTTAAAAATAAATAATGCTTCACACAGATTGGAGAAACTTTCAGAGTAATATATATATACAGTGATTGTAACACTTTAATAGAAAATAAAACCAAACAGTTTAGAAAAGAAAAAAGCAGACACTGTAAAAGAATGGAAAGGTTGAAAATAACGAGTGGACACAAAACACACCAACAAGAAGAACAAAATACAACAAAAAATACACCAGAAAGTAAGTACAGAATTGATCAATTTGTACCAATTAAAATTGCTGATTTTTCTTTTTCAAATTTTTTTGTTTGAAAAAAAAAATTGACACGAAAAAAATGGCAGATCAAAACCAACCCTCGGAATTGCTGTCTAATAAATAAATTTCCAATTCCGACCTCAATATTTTTATAAACAAATTATTGGGTATGATAAACAAGTTTTGAAATGAACGAGCGAAATTCAGAGTGTTTAAAGATTGTAATGAATAGACGATGGGTCAGTTAAACTTGGCCAATCTTGTCGATTTCTCGCTGCGCAAAGCAACTTCACCAGCAGTTTTCCAGTCGCTGCTGCTGCAATTGAACCGCAAACAAGAGGTACAACTAAATGATGTCAAGTCGTTAATATCCTCTCAAGATGAGTTCCCACCGCTGAAGATAGCATACATCACACATTCCTCTTTAAACAGTGAAGCTGCATCATTCAAAGTTTCAAGTGTTTTGTCACAATTACAGAATGCAATTGAATACAACCAAAATTTACTACTAAGTGCTTACATCTCAGAACTTCAAGATAAACATGTTGCTGAGAATACCTTTGGTTCTCTCAATCTTCACGAGATCAGTGAATTGGTCACTGCTTTGAGCTCTTACATCATATTCCTTTCTGCTCCACAGAACAATGGAAAATCAAGATTATTCGAAGCGCTTGCTGTTCTACTGAACATCATCATAACAAACTTACCTCGTGAATCAACAGCTACATCTATTTCCCATGAACAGGCAGAGACATTCACATCTTTTGTAAACATTTTGAAATCTAATAACATCTATTCCTTTCATGATTTGGAAAAATCCTTAGCGAGTTTTTCGAGAAAACCTTCAATTGTTGGATCAGTCTCCTTGACTAGTGCAAATCAAACTTCAAATACTCATTCAAGTTTTCTCAAATCAAACAAACTTCCTAAATACTTTTGGCTCAATAACCTTCTTGAAAACTGGGATACACATCAAGCTAATTTTATCACTGCATTTGAACAATTTTCAAGGGTCAAGGCCTCTCAGAATATATTAAATGAACTTTTAGCTGTTTCATTCGAAGGTTACACCACAGCTTATCAATCACTAGAAGATGGTAAGAAAACAGTTCACTTCCAAAATTGGGAATTGTTTCTCCTGAAGAAATTACCATTGTTAATAAAGGATCTTGGATTGAAAAACTTAGAATCATCCTTAACAAGCTCAATCAATTTGATTGATCCTAAAATTATACAGTCGCTGAAACTCTCAAGCGGTGGTGATGTTGATACCACTCTGGATGACATGTTCTCATCATTTCCATCGACGACAACTGACATCAGACATGATTTTATAAGGGATTGCATATCATTAGGGCTGTTGCCTCCACAAGCATTCAGCACTATTTTGAAACAAGATGCCGCTGCTGATAGTAGGCCACTGCCTTCACTTAACTCAAATATCAGTAGTCAATCATTACAGGATCAATTGAATCAATCTTTGCTTGAAATAAATACAGAATTCATTTCATTAGAAGACTCAAATCTACTGGAATTTTTGGAATCATTTGCTAGCATGGAAGGTTCTAAACAAGAGGCAGCCTCAAAGTTAATATTAGACTCAGTGATAAAATTCACAAATGAGGATGATTTTGCTAGGCTTTATCGTTTATCACTTGGATTAGGACTGGCTCAAAATGCATTACATGCCATCCTGTTTCATGTATCACCAAAGGCATTCTTAACACCATTAATGAACTACCTTGATAAATGGGGAATTAGCAATGATGAAACAAATCTACAAGATGCATATTCTGCATTTGGCGGAATATTTCTATTATTTTTACTAATTGTCAAAAAGTTCAATATTCCACTGAAGGATTTGATCATAATCAAGTCAAATCTTGAACAACCTTCATTCACAATATCATACATATCCAAACTAGGTACATGTAATGAGATAGACGCTCAAGACTCCTACAAATCCGAAGTATTGGGAAGTTGGATTAATGCCTTGTTTGACTCTGGTGGTATCTCAGATGAACTGATGCGTGTTTCTACAGCTCAAGAGTGTTTTGGAATTTTCCCTCATGTGTTTCTACAAGCATTTATCGCATGCAAACAGAATATAGTTGATCTAGAAACTGTTAAAGGCGGTTTGGAATATTTCTTACAACCTTTCCTTGTGGGGACTATTGTTGGAATATTTGCATGGTCTATGTCCTATTTATGGAAACAGGAAGACGTGGACATTTTTGTCAATCTACTAAAGCCATTGATATTACCGTCTGATATCAGTGGAGAGTCTTTGCACTTGCATAAAGTAGTGTTATCGATTTATGGATCAGAACTACACAATGTCCTTTCTAAGCTTGATAAAAATATAGCAAAGATTGACCCTGAACTACTCATGATTTTACGGCCATATGACGAACAGGATTCAGCACCTCCATATTTTGAATTGAAAGTTTTAGAACATTCTAAGGAAGCTAATGAGGAACTCTCTTCGTTGCTCGAGATTTTCCATTCATTGTTTTATAGTTTGATAAGCTGGAGCCAATCTTCCATTAGTCCAACGTTCGATTATCACAAATTTTCAAATTTGATTGATTTTTTGGGTACTGAAACAATTACTGATTATTTCATTGATCAAATCACAACTTCACAAATTACTAATGCTAAGAATTCTCAACTCATCCTTGAAGCTTCTTGTTTTATACTTACTTTGCATTTCATTGGAACATCAAGACAATCTAAATCAACAAGTTTACATGCTTTAAAAGAGCTTGATTTGAGCAACGCTAACAAGTACTCGAAGAACTACCAATTTTTACAATATCTGATTGAGAAAAGGAAATTATCAACCCTTGGTGATATAAACAGTGAGATATTCAAAGCGTTCTTTGATAAGATCATAGAATGTATACATACCAGCACTACGTTATAAATTTAATGAACGTCTCTTTTGTATAATCATTGGTAACTGATATATCAAAGCTCAACATGGGATTGTATTTCTATTTCAGCTAGGTGTCATCATCCTAGAATTTGGATTTGTACCATCATCAAAATTACCCTCATTTTCATGATACATATCTTCCAGATTCAAACTCTTTGCAGGCTTCTTATTGCTATTAGCTTTTTTGGCCTTATTTGCTCTTCTCAATTCATTTTCAGCTTGTTTATTTTTCAATGCATTAGCAGCTTGCTCGTCATCCAATAACCATAAAGCAACATTTGGACCTTTTTGGAACCCAACAGCTTCATCTTCTTGTTCGTTAGTAGCTTTGCCCTCCATCACAACTTGTTGAACGTGCTCTTTCTGTTTCGCACGATCTCTCATTCTTTCTTCTATTGTACCACGTACTAGCAATCTGTAAACAGTGACTTGACGAGTTTGACCCAATCTATGCGCTCTATCCATAGCTTGAGAATCAATGGTTGGATTCCAGTCAGAATCATAGAAAATGACTGTGTCAGCTGCAGTCAAATTGATACCTAAACCTCCAGCTCTTGTAGATAGCAAAAACACAAAAATTTCGGGTTTTGTTTGCCAATCACTAACTAAGTCACGACGATCATCTAACTTGGAGGATCCATCTAATCTGATATACTTATACTGTCTATAAGTCAAATATTCTTCCATTAGATCCATCATCTTTGTCATTTGGAAATAAACCAAGACCCTATGATCATTTTTCTTCAACTCAACTAATAGCTCATCTAGTTTAGCTAACTTGGTGGAGTCAGTGATAAATCTATTCATCGATGGCATCTTGATAGAATTATATCCAACTTTACTATTTAATGCAGGTGGCAACATTTCAGCCTTAGGGAATTGTGATAGTGGGACGTTCTTCTCTAATAGTTCTAATTGATTGTTCAACGACAAAGGTGCTAAAGCTTGTCTAATTTTTGGATCAAATAGTGCTCTTCGCTTGTCGTTCTCAAAAGTTTTATCTGAACAAATAATCTCAGCTGGAGGAGCAGAAGCTGCAGGTCTAGCACCAGCATCTTGAACATTTAAATACATATCGTTGTAAACAGTGTCTTGGACCTTTACTAAGAAAGGGGAAGGTTTCCGCTGGTTGAGTAATAGGAATCTGTGGTCATTATTATGATCGTTATTAAAATCATCAGTTTCATAGCTGGAATAAGTTTTCGAATCAATGACGTTTTCTATGATAGACTTTCTTGCTGTAGCTGAAACTTCTGAAGGAGACGAGTCAATAAATTTCAACCAAGTAAATGCATTATCGTTTTCTTGATTTTCTGTGATATATTGGTTGTCCCAAATATTCAAAAGGTGGTTCAACACATAACTTTCCAAATCAACTTTATTGTTTTCATTGGGAGTCAAAACATCTCTGTAGATCAATTTTGGTAAATAGTATTGTAGTTCACTTGAAGTAGAATAGATATATTCCAAATCATTACCTTCTCTCAAAAAAGATCCAGTTTCACCAAATTTACCAAACGAAAATGAACTTTTAACATCATCCCTTTCGAATAAATCAGGGTGATTACAAACTTTTCTAAATTGCATAACTAGGTTGATCAACGATTGGTTGCTATCGTCAGATCCAGATGTAACTTTCTCAATCAAATCAGCAAGTGATATCTGAGACTTGAGCATTTTGTAAAGCTTCTGTTGTCTTGTCGTCAAATCACAGTAGACGTCAATCTCAATCTTTTCTCCCAATTCTGATTGAACGTTTTTCTTGATACGACGCAACATGAATGGTTTCAAAATAACATGTAAACGGCGTAACTGTTGTTGGTTCAATTGGGTATTTGACTGTGCATGACTTTCAATATCTTTGGAGAACCAATCACTGAATTCATCGTGGCTATCAAATAAGGTCGGCATAATAAAATGTAGCAATGCCCATAGTTCTTGCATAGAATTTTGAATTGGGGTACCTGTCAATAACAATCTATTACGGCATTGTAACCCTAACAAGGATTTCCATCTTGATGATTGAGAAGATTTAATGGCTTGAGCTTCATCCAATATCATATACTGCCATTTTATTCTTTGAAAGTATTGTATATCAGCAACAACCAATTGATATGATGTCACTAAGACATGGAATGGAGAGTCTTTAGTATATGTTACCTGTTTTCTATCCCAAAACTTTCTCAAAACTTTACGGTCCTTAGCACTTCCCCAGTATGGTAAAACTTTGAAGTCAGGAACGAATTTAGTAATTTCCTGCTGCCAGTTATGTAGAGTGGAGGCTGGTGAAACAACTAAGAATGGACCCCAGATGTTATGAGTCTCAGCAAGGTATGCTAAAACGGAGATAGATTGCACGGTTTTACCTAAGCCCATTTCATCAGCTAAGATACCATTGATACCTTGATCGTATAAATTTGCTAACCAGTTCAAACCTTTCACTTGATATTCTTTTAAAGTACAAGCAAGTAGCTTTGGCTGATCAATAGTAATTTCACCCAGAGAGGTTGGATTCTGGAAATTCAAATCATCATCATCAATGTTGATTTGCTTGATTTCGGAGTCATTCGGTTTTGCACTATTGAATTGTTGGGCCCTAGCTTTCGCATCTAATAAAGCACTTTGTGCATTTGCAGCAGCTGCTTTTTTGATCTCTTCCTCATTATCAGAATCAAAATCAAGCTCATTAACATCGGTTTTCTTTGCATCACTAGGAGCCTCTATACCATCATGTAAAGAGTTATGGGAATTTGTTCCTTCAATCTCATCTGTTTTGATTTTTTTACCAATGAAATGTGAGTAAAGCTCGGTTTGGGTGATCAAAAAGTTAAGTTTTCTAGCTTGTCTTCGGCTTTCTCTTTCATCTTCCTCCTTCTTTGCTTTATCCAAAGCTTCTTTTTCTGCTTTCTTTCTTAAATCACGTTCTTCTCTTTCATTACGTTTCCAGAAACTGAACATTTCTCTCATACCTCTTCTAGCTTTTGCCTGTAGATCTTTTTGAGTTTTATTGGTTCGAACTTGCCATTTTTTAGCCTCCCTGGCACATAATATTGCCGTTTTTCTTGAATTAACTAATCTGGTCTGTGTTGCTTGTTGTATCAACCTATGGACCTTTGGTGCATCTTTTCTAGATAAGTCCTTCCAAAGGGTAAAATAGGTGTTATCGTACTGTCTTTTAATGGCCTTGAGTTCTTTTACTGACATTTTAGGTTCATTAGAGTGTTTTGGGGTAGTGTCAGCAGAGGTGATTCTTCTAGTATTATCCTTAGCATCTTGAATAGCATCTTCAATTTTCTTTTCCGCTTGTAACTTAGCATGCCTTGATCTTGTTCCTTTTGGGGCTACTGATCTTCTCTTGGAAGATGGCACAGCATTTTCATGACTTGTTGGAGCTGGGGCAATGGCCAGAAGACCATCTGTAGACTTGGTGTTTTCAGTCTTAATATGTTTAGAATCGTCTGCTTCGAGATCATCTATGTTTTTTCTCTTCTTTGAACCACCACGACCTTTCTTCCCATCTTCAGAAACTTTGGCGTTTTTGCGGCTTTTGGCTGGAGGAGGTGGTTGATCCTTCTTTTGAATCTCAACGGACGATAACTGTTTCAGCAATTTCTTGACTTCCAATGTTTCTGTTGAAGACTTGCTCAGAAACTCGAACTCCTCTTTATTCAGGTAATCCCAATTGTCGGACTTCAAGGCTAAGAGGTCGAGCGTAGCGATGTGGGCCAGATTGGACTTTAGTCTGTGTAGGTAGGAGTCCTTTTCCTTGCGGTATTTGACATCATTGGCTTGTCTCAGCTGGTCAATAAAGTTCTCTGGAACCAGATCTTTGTTGATGAATGAGTTTGGATCAATGGCCAAGGAAGAAGAGACATCATAATTATTGACATCCGCCGCTTTCCCATCTTCTTGGGTATGTGGTGACGAAAGGATCGATGAAATTGCCATGCGCTGGTAGAATGTTAGTAGCGAGTCTAATGAGTAATTGGGATTGCGGGTTCCGCGTGATGACTGTGAAGACTGTGAAGACATACGTGTGTTTGTTCGTCAGGCGTTGCAGGCGCGTCCATTGCAAGAAATTGTGGGCGGCTTGTTTAATTTGTTGTGGTTCTTGTGAAGTGAGAAGTGGCAAAGGAAAAGAGAAACGGTTGAACCTGGGAATTCTTGAGGATTTCTGAAATTGTTGCAACTTTTTTGTCGAAAATTCTGTGGACGCTTTCCTTTTTAACAAAATTCAATTGTCGTGAGCTTTTCTTGCAAAAAAAATTGTTGACGAACTCAGCGTGAATTATTTGAGGTGGAAATTGTTTATTGAGGTCGCTTGTTTGCGATTTCAGCGTAGTGTTGTGTCTGTTTCGTAACTCGGCTTTGTCTACGATTTATTTGAATGGGGCTAAAATCAGCTATTCTTGGAATCATCACCACATGGAAGTAGTTTTTAAATAATGTAACGTTAATATATATTAATGTATCTCTATATATATATAATCATGTAACCAACTGATTGTGCTGTGTGGTGAGCTTTGGTTGGTCCATACATCATTTTGTCTCGGTAAATTCCTTAATAAATAGCTGAAGCTATTCACCGGCTCAGGCTACTATTTTTGCGGTATTGCGCTGTTTTCTTTTTGTTACAGTATTGGGAAAAGTTGGGAAAAATTACACCAAATGGCGCTGGTTCGAGATTCTTATTGGTTGAAATGAGCTATACACACACACGAACATATCACAAATAAACAGCATCAAAGTGTTATTTTAAGCATTCACGTCACGTCTAACTAATCAGACGCTCCACTACACATACAATCACTTCAAAACCACTTCTCTTCACCAATATGTGAGATTAAATAGGTTGATGATCTATACGTTATGAGCGTTGCTCCTCCGCTCAATTTGATTAGACATTGCCTTGTCTTGAAATAACTCTTCGTTAACCTGATGGAGATACTCCTGATTACAGTCAATTTCATCCTTCGAGCTAGCTAAAAACGACCCAATGGCCCCGATGAATCCATCATGTTCAAGAAAATGTGCCTGCATTTCTCCCTTTGACCAGAAGTTTATGGCATAACTAAGGGTCTTTATGATGAACTTATGATTACTGATATAGGAACCCCCATAGTAGATATTCTCGACATTATGAATCTTCGCATGAAGGTAACTGATTTGCCCAATGTTATTACTTATTGAGTATATGAGGCTCTTGGCCATATCCCCCTCTTTCAAAGCATCCTTCTTCATAGACTTCTTGAACACTTTTCCAAACGTTGATGCAATGGTCGAGCCCTTCAATCCTATATTGTTATAGTCCGTGCCATATATATCTCCAACTAGCATGTCAATTTCGTCGTTGTTTCCTTGTTCCGATAACGTCAACATTGAGTCATAATCCTCACAATTAGTCAACATCGATAATAACCCCCAGAGTGATCCTCCACCAAGAGATGATCCCCCAATTCTATCAAAATCACGATTTGGGCCAATTATCTTCAGTATAGAAACTCCAGAACCAATATTCACCAATAAATACGGATACTTCACTCTCAAATTATCAATGTGATGAATTTTTTCGTCTTCATGATCCATTATAAACACTTCATTATTGATATGGTTGATCAAGAAATCTAGCCCATAAATCAAGCTCTCCATTTCATCTTTTTTCACAACTTTTATTGAGTTTTTCATAGTGAACGTTTCATGTAAGATGTCGTAGAATTTATAGGATCCACCTCCTGTAGTCACTATAGAATCACAAGCAATTTCATTGCATTGGATCAAATCTTGTAAAAATTGCAGAATCTCGTGGATACTCTCGGTTGCAAACTTCTCACAATGCACTTGGTTATTTCTAGTGTACACTATTTTAGTCAAACTTCCTCCTACATCCAGCCCAATTCTATCTTTCAATATCGGAATTTGGAAAGCGTTTGAAGAACATTCAAGTCCAGGTGCAATAACGTCTAATCTTTCAGCAGCAGCCATGATATATCACAGCCTCATGCTGAACTGATTGCCCTGGAAATTGTTAATTCAGCGCATTCTTATACCAAACTCCTAGTTCCCTTTTAAACGAAGAACGAAGATGACGTTTATTATTTACGTAATCCCTCTCTCTATACTACTATAAATCTATATACAGTTCGGATTTATACCTCATAGTCATTAGCCGTGTAGTGCTTTCTGTATTAGTAAGGCACCTGCAACACTTACATTCAAACTATCAACCAACGGATTCACGTTCCCAGCACTTTCAATTTGTACGATGTAGTCACTTCTCAGTTTCAACGTTGTTCTAATTCCTTCACCTTCTGAGCCCAGCACTAACACACAAGGACCTTTCTCTAGCAATGCATTCAAATCATTCATGTGGACAGTTTTTGACTGCAAAGTCTGCTGTATTTTAGGATCTCTATGATGCTCATCAATAGATCCTGCAGATATGAATGTCCAGCCATTTTGGCCACTATTTTCGAAAAACTTCAAAGGTTTTGAAGCTGTCATCACAGGTAAAAATTCAGTTGCACCAACAGAGGTTTTCGTGACAACTGGTGATAATGGAGCACTATTTCTTTCTGACATCACTAAGAAATCAGCACCCAGAAAATATGCAGATCTGACAATAGCACCGATATTATGAGGATCTGTAACTCCATCAAGGTATATACCCAATGGATTAACATTCTTTGTACGGTGTGGTTGTTCTAAAATGTCTCCTAAGTTATCTTCTTCAATGGTATAATCTTGTCCAATTACAGGACCTAGTTGGAAAATTGCCGATGGGGTTAGAGGCTTTGTTTCAAGAACATAACCGTTATGAATACCACTGTTTGTCAGGTTGTTTAATTCCTGCTTCGAATCGACAACAACTGTCTTAACTCCAAGTTTGGAAGCTAGTTTTAATATCTCTTTATCTTTTGATTCTGGGTTATGTATCAGTAATTTGTTGAAAAAATCTCTCTTATTTGCTGTAAGGGCAGCTAATACTGGTGATGATCCATATATGAACTCGGAAAGAGGATTTGGTTTCAAGGTTTTATAAACATCTCTCGATTCAAATTTCCTCTTATGCTGAAACCTCTGTTGTTTAAAATCATTATAAGTGTCTTTCTTTTTTGATTCTCTGACATCACGATACTTCTGTCTTCTCTCTACTGAATCATTGTCAAGGCTTTTGGAATGTTTATATGCAAATTTCTTGAAATAGTCATCTTTAGTCTCACCAGCTTTTTCCCATGCTTTTAAGGTCTTCTTTATAGGTATATTTTTAGCAAATGAAGCCTTCTCTTTGTGATCGAAATCAGATTTGAATGGCGACTTGATATTTTGCAAAGCTCTCAAACTCGAGAAGTTCCTATGTTGCACAATACTCATTCTGAACAACCGAAGGACAATAAACGATAAATTCTGCAATGTGATGCCTTTGTAAAAGAGCATAGAAAAATTATGCAATATACTAAATTCAAACGCTCAAAACCAATTTTATGAGTCACGTGATTTATGCGGGTAACACTATTTCGCGAAACAGCACCACTGATAAAGAAATTATTCAAGAGTCATCGGACATTAGTTATGACAAAGATCAATAATTCTACTAATGTCACAGAATGGTAAAGTGGTACCACTGGTGCCAGAAAGAAAGGCTACGATTAATAGAATCACCAATGAAACAAAAATCCAGATTGCTATTAGTCTGAATGGTGGTTTTATAACTCTTAAAGACTCAATACTGAAGGATAAGAAATATGACGATGAGCATGCTACTCAATCAACGTCTTCTCAAGTCATATCCATCCATACCGGCATAGGTTTCTTAGATCACATGATTCATGCTCTTGCAAAACATGGTGGTTGGTCTTTAATTGTGGAGTGTATTGGCGATTTGCATATCGATGACCATCACACTACTGAAGATGTCGGTATTGCACTAGGTACTGCTTTCAAAGAAGCGTTGGGGCAAGTGAGAGGTGTTAAAAGATTTGGTACTGGATTTGCTCCACTGGATGAAGCATTGAGTAGAGCTGTTATTGATCTATCAAACAGACCATATGCAGTTATTGAACTTGGCTTGAAAAGGGAGAAGATTGGTGATTTATCCTGTGAAATGATACCTCATTTCTTGGAAAGTTTCGCACAAGCTGCCCATGTCACTTTACATGTTGACTGTTTGAGAGGATTCAACGATCATCACAGAGCTGAGTCAGCTTTCAAAGCTTTGGCTGTTGCCATTAAAGAATCAATCTCAAGTAATGGAACTGATGAAGTTCCGTCAACTAAAGGTGTGTTGTTTTAATTATTTATTTTATGCTTAGCATTGAACGAAAGATATATGTATATATTTCATATCAGTCATATTCTATTTACAATTGTGATATTTGAGTTGAAAACTTTTTAATTCTGTTCCATGAATTGTAGTAGTTTTGAATGACTAGCCTTTCTTGTGTTGTCATTCAATAGAGATCTTCCAGCAAATTTACTTTGACGTGCTGGAATAGATACTGGATTTAGTCCAATCTTAACACTACCATCATCTGAAATGGTAGCTGATGACACAGTCATTGGAACGACTGTTTCTCTTGGTGATTTACTACTTGAGACCGCTTTAAATTGAGACCCAGCAACAGCTCTGTTAACACTCCCAACAAAACCACCAACAGCAACAGAGATATTAGATTGTTCAGTTAAATAACGGGCAGGAACAACTTTTTCTTGAACGAATCCGTTTGGGCTATTTGCAATTCTGCCTTTTAGCCCGTATGATAATCCACCAAAAGCATTAATTTTAAATGATTTTGGATCTTTGTTCAAACTACTGATTTGATTTGTGGTTTTTTGTTTCAGGTAATCTTTCAAAAAACTAACAGCAGCCTGTAGCAATTTTTCCTTAGAAGAAGTGACTTGCTTCTTCAGCGATAATGTTGGTTCATTTTCCAATAACCAGGCTCTGAATTGTGGTCTTAACGTTTGTAAAGTCTTAACTAATGATCTGACTTCTTTTCTAGAGACATTTGAGTCCAATTTCAACAAAGACTCTATCGATAAATCTCTCAAAGAAGATGTTTGTTTCATTCCATTTCCCTTTTTTTCAAACAACGGATTTGTAGAGTTACCTTGACCAGTAATACTCTCTTCGTACTTTGGAATGACACCAAGCTCTTGAAATCTCAGTCTTTTCCAATAATCACCACCATTAGTCTCAAAATCGACCAAACGCTCCAAACTATCGACGTTGTTGAACGTTATGTAACGGGACTTGACTTTTGAAGGCAAAGCGTACTTCAAACCCCATTCTTGTCTTGCAAGGGCTGCTGCTCTTGTTTCAATCACTTGATGAGTTGGAAGAGTTTTGCTCTTGCCCTTTGACAAGGGTTTCGCGAGAGATGCAAATCTGGAGTTTCTCAACAGCTTTGTGAAGTCAGACATTCTTCCAAACAATGAAACAAAAGACCGCAAGTTTGACGCTTTTCTGAAGTTTTCAAGTTGTTGATT
>JAJLXD010000033.1:0-18970 GCA_030571115.1 Wickerhamomyces sp. yHMH617 | reverse complement strand
TTTGGTTAATGATTAAATGATTTTCTTATTTGGGCCTCATCACGTTACTGCAATTCTACACATGATGACATTCATTAATTGACTAGACTCGGAGACCCTGATAATTTTCCATCAGCCGTTGCACGTTGATGCTCTATTTATTGGTCTGGTTCGTGGGGTAAGCATCGAAGAAGACGTTGTAATCTTCAATTTCGACGTTGGAACTTTTGATTATGAGTTCATCTTTCACATTAAGTCCAAAAAGGTTACATTGAAGCCCTTGTAAGCTCAAATGGCCAATAATTTTCAGACTCTTCAGCTCAGGAAACTTGTTCTCTATCACTTTCAACTTGGTTGATATCGAACTGTTCAAGAAGCTTGCATTCTGTGAGTTTTTCTCATCATTGTCATCGTTAATCAAATTCAGATCGTAAGCATCAGTATGTTTATTACTGAGCTCAAGTATCTTCAAATACTTCAAATTGATCGCCTCAATGTTCTTCAAGACTGTGATGTTGCAATTCTTCAATGTCAAGCTCTCCAAGTTCGTTAGAGTGAAATTTGACACAATTTCTAGCCCATCGAAGAAAAACTCGTTCTCATCCATATCTGAATTATAGTCGTAGTCATCATAATCATCATAATCGCCCCTTATATGATTATCACTTGTCTTGGAGTATGCATCTTCAGCCTCATTCATGTAGTCCTGTATTTTCAAGTTTTTAAGAACAGGAAAAGTCTTTTCATGTTTTGCTAAATTCAAGTATTCAAATACCGTGAAATAAAAAGTTGGTGAGCAATAATATAGGTTCAGATTCGTTAATCTAGAGTATTCAACGAACGGTTTCACCAGCAGATGGTTTGAATTACATTTAATGTCAGTCAGTTTATGAAACTTTAGTTGGTATTTGATATCATGATCGTTCACAGGATGGAACAGCGATTTGAACATCTTTAGATAGTTCAGGTCTATCTTTTCACTCCAATAGTTCACCTTGATGAATGATTTTCTAGAGTTTTTCAATTTCAATAGGATCTTATGAGTCCTGTAGTAGACTTGGTCATCGTTATGAGTATTCACTATATCAATGACGAAGAAGTAGTATGGCTTGAACAAGGAGTCCAAACTAATCTTTTTATTGATTATATCTCTGATGTATACTCCGTTGGACCCATCGTTGGCGTAAGTTTCGCTATTATCAGTATCAGAGATATACAGTGTGATCAACTGTTTCAAAGGAGCAATTGAAGCAATGCTTTTTTCTATGGTTTCTTTGTCCAGATTGTTTATGATCTTGATGACAATCTCGTTTGGCAGACGATTCAACTGTGTCATTCTTCTCTGATGTATTAATATAAAACGGTTCTTCAACTGCGAGCTCTATCCTTTTAAATAGACAGATAATGTGGAGTAATATTAGTAACATTATCAAGACAATGATTATTTATTACGTAAACACGCGGTTCGGATTCCTACTCTTCAATCAATCATCTTCAGATTGCTGCTCAAAGACTCGGTGTGTACGCAATGTGTGATTGTCTGTGAAGACAATGTCAGCAACATTCTCACCAAAGTCGTCGGGCAAGCCCTCTCTGAGCAAATGGCACAAATCCACAATAAGTCCTTTGGAAAGTCTTCTCTCCTCAACCGTTGGGATAACCCAGAACTTGAGTGCGATTCTGCCAGCTCTCGTCCCATCATTTCTAAAGTGCTGACTCAAAGTGAAACTTAACCCAATTATTCGTTTTCTCAACTCGTACACTTCACTTTTGAGGAACTTTATGTAGTAGTCATCCAATATAAATCTAACAACATCTTTCCATAGCTTATAACTCGAGGTTCTGGAATATCTGACTTGAAGCTCAAGAATACCCCCATTTATTAGCTCTTCCGAGTTCCTCTTCGGTCTTATTCCCCCTTGGAACATATGAATCTCGAAAGGTTGGAAAGGGCTTTGGAAATTGGTTTTATATTCTACTATTGTCTCATAGAGGTGCTTCATGATTATTAGTATTGAAACTTCATTCTCACAGATAAAAACATCATTTACTTACAAGTTTCTCGGAAATCGTACCAGATAGTTGTAATTTCTTCTTATGGTTGTCAACCTCTGTGGGCGTCAAGGTTTCTGCGATTAGCCATTTATTCCAAATACTGCTCAACGCATAGTTGTAGTTCCCACTAGTCCAGTCTCTCTCCCTCAGAAAGAGACTCTCTTGTTCTGGAAAAATCTTCAAAAATATCCTTGACACTGGAAGATCAAGATGTTTCCTCCCTCTAGACTTTCCTGGTTGGCCGTTACTTGGAATCTCTTGATTTCTGATAGTGTTCATATAAGTTTCTTCTGCATAGGTAGAGGAGCAATCGTTAATAGTATCTTCTTTCTCTTCTTTTTCTTGTAGCTTAATGATCTCATGAAGTCTTAAAATTTCGTCGTACTCTCTTTCAGATGTCTTAAGTGTGTCTTCAGTATTTACATTCAGCGTCTCGTCAACATCGGAAGAGTCCTCGTCATCAGCCATCTGCAGGTCTTCGTCATCATCTTGCTTAGAGTCTGGTTCTTTAGGTATGTCATATTCATTACCAGTTTGTTGTAGCATACCTGCTACATCACTGCTGTTTATAGCATCTCCAGACTTTCTAGGAGAATGATATCCAAATAACTGTCCAAACCTTTCTCTTATTCTTAAAGGGGAGCTCGAAAGCTTCTTTGGTGACGGTTCTGGTGAGCTTCTTGGTGGGCTGTTGGCTTTCTGACCTTTCTGGTCATCTTGATTCTCAAAAGCCGTCTTTTCAGAACGTTCCACTGTTCTGAAGTCATCGAAGTTGGGGACAAAGTCGGGGGAGCTTAGAAGTTCTAATCTTTCTAATCTTGCATCTTTCTTTGATGGTGAGCCCTGCATTACCATATGCTCTTGTAACATTCATATAACGTAAAAATTGGCCTTTCTAGGCAATATTCCAGCAATAATCTCAGTAGAAGCTTTTTGTGTTTGTGTAATGATGAGTTCACAACGACGTAGCGTCCTAGCTATAAATACATTTAGTTCTATAACGAGCGCATGATAAGATTCATGCTGCAACTGCAATTGCTCAAAGAAAAAGTATTAGCTGTATATAGTCTATCCACACAACCATCCACAGAAAACGTTTCTTTAAAACTGTACAATTCACCAAATTTCTTTAATATCCAAAAACTCACACACTTTCTCTTTGTTCTCGGCCGAGAACTCATCTCTTCGATTATGTAATATTTTCAATATAAAATTTTTTATTACTGTGCTCATCTCAAACAAACAACGAATTTCAATTTATATCAGTAGTTGCAATTACGTCGACATATCAAATTTGCGATGGGAAAGTTCACTGGTAAGAATGGCACTATTGACAGACCAAACGCTCAAAAGTTTGAAAGATCTTCCCAGAAGTTCAATAAGTCCTCCAAGTGGTCGAAAGATAACAAACTAAGAAATGGGCTTCGTAAAACTGATGATAACTATAAACAGGCTGTGAAATCTGCTGCTGCAACTGAAATGCTTCTGCAGGAAGACCAAGGGTTTCTGGAGGCTGAGGGACCTATGGAAAAGACATATAAATTCAAACAAGATGAAATAAAGAAAGAAGTTGATGTAACACTTCAATCCAAGGCACTTGATCTGAAGCTACCAACATTTGGTCCGTACTACCTTGACTACTCAAGAAACGGTACACATTTGCTAATAGGTGGGCAAAAGGGTCACGTTGCCATGATGGACTGGAGAAAAGGTGAACTTAGAACAGAACTTAATCTTAACGAAACCGTTAATGCTGTCAAATTTCTACAAAACGAACAGTTTTTTGCAGTTGCTCAAAAGAAATACACATTCATATATGACCACGAAGGTACTGAGGTGCATAGGTTAAAACAACACATCGAGGTGAAAAACATGGAATTTTTACCATATCATTACCTTTTGGCAACAAGTGGTAATACAGGCTATTTAAAATATCAGGATGTTTCTACAGGGTTATTAGTGAATGAGATTAGAACAAAGCTTGGTCCATCCGTTGCAATGGCACAAAACCCTTGGAACGCAATAGTCCATTTAGGATCTTCAAATGGTGTTGTATCTTTATGGAGTCCTTCTATGAATGAACCACTAGTTAAAATTCAAAGTGCTAGAGGACCTGTTAAAGGCATATCCATAGACAGATCTGGACATTATATGGCAGTAGCTGGTGCAGATAAATCTCTAAAAATATGGGATGTTAGAAACTTTAAAGAGTTATACTCATATTTTACTCCAACTCCTGCTTCCAGTGTGGAATTCTCTGATAGTGGATTACTAAGTGTCACATGGGGACCTAATGTCACTGTATGGAAAGACTGCTATAAATCTAAACAGAATTCACCTTATATGAATCATCTGATACCAGGATCAAGAATTCAGTCGTCTAAATTCGTTCCTTATGAAGATCTTCTAGGTATTGGTCATTCAACAGGTGTAACTAATCTGATTATTCCAGGCTCTGGTGAAGCTAACTTCGATGCTTTGGAACTAAATCCATATGAAACTGCTAAACAGCGTCAAGAATCCGAAGTTAGATCTCTATTGAATAAACTTCCGGCTGATTCTATCTCTTTAGATCCAAACTACATCGGTACAGTTGAAAAGAAAGCAAGTGATAAGAGATTGAAGCCGGCTGACCTCAATGAGCTAAGTAAAGTGAAGAAAACAGATGGTGATGAAAAACTTGAGCCAAGACCTGATGTTAAAGGTAAAAACAGTGCATTGCGTCGTCACATGAGAAAGAAACAACAAAACGTGATCGATGAAAGAAAAATGAGAATCGAGGCTAATTTGAAACGTGAGAAAGAGCTAAGAAAGGCAAAGGTTAGAAGAGAACAAGGTGAACCTGAGGAGAAAGAACTTCTGGGTTCAGCATTGTCTAGATTTAAGTAATAGGCACAATTCCATGAATTTATTCAGTTATACAGTTAAATTCACCCCTGTAATTGATAATCATTATTATTATGGACATCTATTTACATATCAATGTCCCCTTTGAAGCTTAGAACATCATCAAATCTGATTCCATTAACGTCATTTCCCACATTGTTGATCAAAACAGTTGCATTTGAATTACTGTTTTCGTCGACAACTAAACATTCGTCTTTCTTTGATGCAACAAGAATCAAACTTCTCGATCTAATAGTCGCAACCAAATCCGGCACTAAAACAAGCAAATCACTAGGAACGATGATACCTAGAAGGTTGTTTAGAACTGCAAATTTGGTGGCTTCTTTAATTGACCTAGTTTTACGATCTTCTTTAGTAATTACTGAAATCGGATAACCGTTAGTTGAACATTTCTCAAATTGATCGAAAGATGAATTGAAATGGATACCACTCATATTGAAGAATACTGGATAATTTGGTTGTTTCCAATTTAGAACTGACACAACGGTTTGGTTTGAGGATGAGAAAACTAAAGATCTAGTGAACTTTGATGAATTGTTGTTGCGAATTGAACGAACATGGTTGAATGTAGCGGTGAGCAATGAGTCAACAAACTCATTCAAATTCGTTGATTCCGGTAAAGTGATTGGTAGTTGTGAGATTTCAGCTTCCGTTGGATAAAGAACCTCAATATTCAAATTCACAAAATCAGGTAATATTTGTAAAAAGTCCTCAAAAACGATATAACTTGATACTAATAGCTGATATAACCTCTGGAGGTATTCCAATCTGGCTAAAGATTCATCGTAAATATCGAAGTTTTTTATATTATAACTAGTCAATGCCTTCAGCTGAGCTAAAGATAATTGGAAAACAGGAATTGACGTACCCATAATTTTCAAATCCCATGATGGACAGATTATAGGAGTACCATCACTTAATAAAGTAACATTAATCTTGAGATAATCCCCACTCAAAGAACTTGCTGTAACAAAACTCAAAACATTTTGAACGGCAGACGGATTAGCTGTTGGATTAGAGCTATTACCACTGGTGGATTTCCAATAAGTATCATATTTGGAAATCTCCAACGGAGTTCCTTGATATGGATGAATAACTTGAAACTGGAAGTATAATTCTCCAACTGTTTTCAGTCTTCCATCAAAAAGTGGTAATCTCACTTCGTTAATTAAGCCATCATTAGAGACATTTGTAAATACATCCGATAATGCACAAGTCTTTGCAATCAATTTTGTTCCAAAACTTGGAAATACCTCAAAATCGATTTGAAAATCTTCAAGTGAGTCGATTTGGAACGCAACAATATTATTCCCATCATCAATTGGTAAAAGAATGTTCCTTGGCACAACATCGGATATTTTAGAGCTGATCACTATACGACCAGGCAATGATGAGTTCAAGTTTTCATTCAGGATAAACGAATGTCTATCCAAATCGAACTTTAATTGGACGAATATCTTTTTTTCCAAAAAATTATGACCGTATCTTCTCAACGGAATAATTGGAGGTGGTAATGAAAAATCTGGAATCGTATCAAAATTCAAAGTTTCTGGGTTTAATGTAAAACTTGGAGGAATCTCAGCATTTTGTGGATTTTTATTAGCTTGTTTCAGTGGACTCAAGATGTCAATAGAATGATTTTGATTGTGTACAGCCTGAATTAGAACATTTAATGCATCAACATGTCCTTCCCAACTTGCGTAAAACAACGGTGTGAGATTGTCCTCATCTTTCAAGTTTATGTTAGCACCATTCTCGATAAGAGCCTTGGTTGTCTCAACATGGCCTTCACTCACAGAATAATAAATAGGAGTCCATTTACTGAACCCGTCCAGTTCGTTTGGATTAGCGTTGTGGGCAGTTAATAGAGAAACCAGTTTATCATTACCATTTTTGGCAACCACATGTAGTGGTAGTAACCCTTCAGCGTCTCTTTGGTAGTTTGAAACACCTGGATAAGATAGGAGCAGCTCCACAATATGGTAATTGCCTGTTTTACATGCAATATTAAGAGGCAAATATTGCGGATTTTGCTCTGTTGATCTTGGAGAAGGATTCGACCCCAGCTCTAGTAAGATTTTGACCGTATCTAGATGATTTGACGAGATCGCTAATAACAGAGGTGACATTGAGTCATAATCTAATGAATCTAAATGTTTAAGCGTTTCAGGTTTTGTGGCTAATATATGAATGGATGAGTTTTTACCAAGCTCAGCAGAATAATGTAAAGGTAATCTTCCGGAAGTATCTTTCAAGTTGATTGGAGTTTTATTTTCAATTGCCAACTCTATAATGAAATCTCTCGATTCAAGAACATTGCAGCATGACTCATGAACCATCGTTCTTTGGGATATTTCATCTTTATAAGCGAATGATATCAGATTTGAGGATTCTTGATAAAACTTTTTCAATATGTCATCGGATATTTTAGTAGGAATGGATAGAAAAAATAACTTTGTTAGTTTATAAGAAGAGTTCAAAGATGTTTTAATTCTCTTGATGAAAGGGATCAGCAAATCAAACACATTAGAAGAAAAACAAATTTGAAGCAGTTCAGAGTATAACTCGTCAATCTCAAAATCATCCGTAAGCAATAAATCGTTATTATTGGATGCTGTGGAGTGTGATTCCCCATTCACTATTTTCAAATTGTTCATATCAACAATTGACTGTCTACTTTGTGATTCAAATCTAACAACTTCTTCACCTTCAACTTTAGCATTAAGTTCAATTATGGAATTGGCACACAAATCATTCAATTCAGAGATCTCACCTCTGTTGAAAACAGGCTGAACACTAACAGCTTTTGATAGATAGAGCTCTTTAGTGCGGGACTTGGATCTCTTATCCCACTTCTTCAATACTTTTGCAAACCCTGTTTGATTCAACTCAATAAACTGCTCCAAGCGGTCCAGGTCTCTTGAGAACCTCTTAAATCCATCGTACAAAGTAATATAAGCAATCGACTGCTTTGATCCTAGCCTATTCTTCCCAATGGCATCGTCTTTCTTCTTGATCAGAATGTCCAGTCTAACTTTGAGTTCTGCTTCTTTCTCTAAGTAGAAATTGTTAACTTTCTCTAGTTCTCTCTCAAGCCTGAAGAAGAACGATGTCTTGTTTTCCTGCAGCGTCCTCTCAATGTCAGCACTTGAAGGATTGTCAAGTAATGGGACTCCTGCAAGTTGCTTGATCAGCTTCTTCAGTTGTTTGTAATTGATGAAGTGCCCATTATATTCGGGGAGCTCTAATTGCCTTGACTCCAAATGTTTACCAAACTTCCTGTGGCAAAAGTGTCAGTAATTGCACCAGCAGCAGCGCATAGTCTGGAGTAATACGTACATTTTGATGGTCTGCCAGAGTAGTGAGCCGCTGAAGAGACAGTAATGCTGGAATTAGTTAATAAAGAAGTTCCACCAATTTTCAGATGATGATATTCACTTGATGCACACGTGCTAATTAGACCTTAGAAGGGCTGAGGGAGCAACCATGGGGTCATTCTGATATCTACGCAACTACCAACCATTGAGAGGGATACTAGCGTATATTTCAGGCTGAAATGTTAAGGGTTATGAAGCCAGTGACTACCTCAATTAGTCGGTTTCTCACGTGAATTCTGTGATACTGTAATGAATTCCGACTTCCCTTCCTTCAAAAATCAAAACAAACAGAAAATAAAAACAGTGTTTAAACAACGCTTCACACTGATTTTCCACTCTATTTCAACTCCTCAATTCTTTTGCGTCTGGTCGCTCACCGTGAATTACCAAACGTCTTTTCACACTCTGCTCACCGCTCACATCTCTGCGATTGCAATCACCCGATTTTGATCCAAATCTGAGCGCTGTTCCAGTTTATAGAAGAGAAATCATCAAAAGAAATAGTATTGCTTTAAATTGAGTTTCACCTGCGGTTTTAAATGTGAGTAAATTCCAACTAGTGACATTATGGTACACCACAGGCTGTTGTGCTTCAATGAGAAGCACATCCCTCATTGACGAAAGCCTGTTTAGTGTCCACCTGTTTAGGGGTTGAAAAAATATATACTAACATTACTTTCAGATAATTATGGAATCAATTTTGGATTTTTCCAAAGAACTGGATATCCCGTTACTGGACAATATAACTGAGACCTTTTACAAAGGCTCCGGTCCTGATCAAAGGCTGGCTCAAGAAGTCATCACAAAATTTCAAGAGCATCCTGATGCATGGCAAAAGGCTGATCAAATACTACAATACTCCAGTAATTCACAAACTAAATACATTGGTTTATCAATCTTGGATAAACTCATTCAAACAAAATGGAAATTGTTGCCTGATGAACAAAGAAAGGGTATCAGAAATTTCATTGTTAATATGATTATTTCACTATGTGATGATGATGAGAACTTCCACTCCCAAAGATCTTTGATCAACAAGTGTGACTTAACTTTGGTTCAAATCTTGAAGCAAGATTGGCCTGAAAACTGGCCAACATTCATCCCTGAAATCGTACAATCATCAAGGGCCGGTTTCAATGTTTGTGAAAATAACATGGTCATTTTAAAATTATTGAGTGAAGAAGTTTATGATTTCAGCTCTGAACAGTTAACCCAAGCTAAAATCAAAAATCTGAAGATCAGAATGACTGAAGAGTTTCAGGAAATTTTCAAACTATGTTATGAAGTTCTAGATAAGGCCACAAGACCATCATTAATTGTTGCTACTTTGAATGCATTACTGAGATACTTACAGTGGATTCCATTTGGTTTTATTTTCGAAACTGATATTTTGGATCTTTTATCAACTAAATTCCTTCAGTCACAGGCAACAAGAACAATCACATTGAAATGTTTAACCGAAGTTTCTGGTTTAATTGCTCCACAGTATGATGGCAAATTCGTTGCAATGTTCTCAAATGCTTTAGAGCAAATTGTTGCTGTTATTCCACCAAATATCGAGTTGAAAAAATCCTATGAAGTTTCTGACTCAAATGATCAAGCTTATTTGCAAGATTTAGCTATGTTTTTAACAACTTTCTTGGCAAATCATGTATTAGCCTTGGAATCTGATGAATCCTTTTCAAATTTATTGTTAACTTCGCATGAATATTTGATTCAGTTATCAAGAATTGAAGAAAGAGAATTATTCAAAACATGTCTGGACTACTGGAGTAAGCTAGTTTCCTCTTTATTCCAAGAGGTACAAAAACTACCTTCGCATGAGTTATCACCATTGATGCAATTGGGCCACTCAAACGTCTTAACTGGCTCTTCTTCTGGTGGTGCTCCAAACCCTGAGCTTTTGAGAAAATTTCCACTAAGAAAACACAGATATGACAAAATCCTTAGCGAATTGAGATTAGTGGTTATCGAATCGATGGCAAAACCTGAAGAAGTCTTGGTTGTTCAAAATGATGAAGGCGAAATTGTTCGTGAATTCGTTAAAGAATCTGATACCATAACACTATATAAATCGATGAGAGAAGTTTTGGTTTACTTAACTCATTTGGATGTTGTTGATACTGAACAAATCATGAGTGAAAAACTTGCTAAGCAAATTGATGGTTCTGAATGGTCATGGCACAACATTAATACTTTATGTTGGGCTATCGGTTCAATTTCTGGTACAATGAATGAAGAAATGGAGAAGAGATTTCTTGTCTCTGTAATCAAGGATCTATTAGCTTTGACAGAAATGAAACGTGGTAAAGACAACAAAGCAGTTGTTGCATCAAACATTATGTATATTGTTGGTCAATATCCAAGATTTTTGAAGGCTCACTGGAAATTCTTGAAAACTGTCGTCAACAAACTATTTGAATTCATGCATGAAACACACGAAGGTGTGCAAGACATGGCATGTGACACTTTCATGAAGATCACACTGAAATGTCGTCGTCACTTTGTCGTACAACAACAAAACGAATCTGAGCCTTTCATCGATGAAATTATCAGAAACATTCAAAAAATTACGGAAGATCTACATCCTCAACAAGTTCATACTTTCTACGAGGCATGTGGATATATTGTCGGAGCTCAAACTTCTCAGTCTGTTAGAGATCGCTTACTAGATGAGTTGATGCACTTGCCTAATACCGCATGGAATGCTATTGTTCTTAAAGCTGGTGAAGATCCAGAACTATTGACAAACACTGAAACCGTTAAGATTATTGCTAATATTATCAAGACCAATGTTGCAGTCTGTTCCTCGCTTGGTTCTGGTTTCTACAATCAGTTAGGCCATATTTACGAAAACATGTTAGGGTTATATAAAGCTGTTTCTGGTATGATCTCTGATTCTGTTGCAGCAAATGGTTTAATTGCAACAAAAACCCCAAAAGTTCGTGGTTTGAGAACTATCAAGAAGGAAATCTTGCATTTAGTGGAAGCATATATATCAAAAGCTGAAAATTTGGAACAAGTTGTCTCTTCATTAATCTCACCACTGTTTGTTAACATTTTGGATGATTACAAAACTAATGTTCCAGATGCGCGTGACGCTGAAGTTTTAAACTGTTTGACTACTGTTGTTTCAAAAGTTGGTCATTTGATACCAGAAGGAGTTGTTTCAATTTTGCAAAGTGTCTTTGAACCAACCTTATCGATGATCAATCAGGATTTCACTGAGTATCCAGAACATCGTGTTGAATTCTATAAACTATTAAGAGAAATCAACTTGAAATCATTCAACGCCTTATTACAATTATCGGGTGAGGCATTCCAGTTATTAGTCAGTGCAATTCTATGGGCTTTTAAACATAACAACAGAGAAGTTGAAAATAATGGTTTGAATTTAGCTATTGAGTTGATTAAGAATGTCGAAAAACTGGGTACTACTCCTTTCACTACGGCCTTCTATCAAAACTTTTATTTCACTATTTTAGCTGATACTTTTTACGTGATCACTGACTCTGACCACAAAGCAGGTTTTAGACTGCAATCACAATTGTTGTCTAAGTTGATTGAACTAGTGGAAAGCGGGTTCATCACTGACCCATTATATGCTGAGAACGAGGCACCTCAAGGTACTACGAACTCTGCTTATTTGAGAGGCTATTTAGGAAACATGTTGATTACTGCTTTCCCTCATTTGAAACAAGATCAAGTTGAAAATTTCATCCAAGCACTAATTGCTCAACATAAAGACCAAACCAAATTCAGAGGTACTTTAAGAGACTTCTTAGTTCAAATTAAGCAATATGGTGGTGATGCCACTGATTACTTGTTCACAGAAGATAGAGAAAATGAATTATTGGAAAAGCAAAGACTAGAAAGAGAAAAGGCATCAAGAGTTGGTGGTTTATTGAAACCGTCTGAATTAGAAGATGATTAAGTTAGTTATAACTTTTCTCCCATGTGATGTTTTTTAGTTTTTTTTTAAATTACTTGGTGAACGTTTGGTTGTGCATTCTCTTTTGAAGCAAGATTCATAAATAATATGAAAAATCTACAAGCAACTATTTTAAATAAACTCATTAGTACCTACATGAAGGAATAGTAGAACTTCCAGTATAAGATATTATTTACAAGTTAGAATTATCTTTTGTTTCTCTATATCTTTTTGATAGCATCGCTAACTTTAACAAAAGAGTTCTTTGGACCTGGAACATGGCCTTTCACCAAGATTATGCCATTTTCAGCATCAACGTCAACAATCAATGAGTTCTGTTTAGTACAACCTTGATTACCCATATGACCAGGCATTTTTTTCCCTGGCAACACACGACCCGGAGTGGTATTAGCACCAAAAGAACCACCGTGTCTATGAGTTAAAGAGACACCATGACTTGCTTTTTGACCATGGAAATTATGTCTTTTCATGACACCGGCAAACCCTTTACCTTTAGAAACACCTTTCAAATCCACATATTGCCCTACTTTAAAGTGGTCTGCCTTTAGTTCAGTTCCAATTGGTAATAAACCTTCTTTAGATTTTACTAAAAACTCCGAAACTTTTGATTTTGGATTGACTTTAGCATTAGAAAAATGGCCTAAGAGAGCTTTCGATACTTTATCTGGGTTTTTTGAACCATATCCAACCTGGACTGCATTATATCCTTCGACCTCAGATGTCTTGTTGTAAATAACTTCCACTTGGTTGACTTCTAATATTGTCACAGGAAAAGATGCACCTGTCTCTTGATCAAACCAAGGGCCCATTCCTTTTTTCAGAGCAATAAGTCCTGTTCTCAATGGTAGTCTTCTTCTTTCTATGGCTTTTTCTGTTGAATGATTGACTGGTTCAGTTGTGTATCTTGGGCCAACAGTCGATGGAGCTGTCAAAGAAGCACCGGTGCGTATCAGTTTAGGAAATTGTCTTAATGTGAGAGATCTGATACTCTGCACTCCGAGAAAAGAACTCATTGTCCAAACTGTAAGATATGTCACTTGGTCACTTAGTTTGTCGTTGTGAGAGTTTCCAGAAATTTTTGTATACTTTGATTTTTCATGTGAGATGTCTGAGAAAATTCGCGAAATAATTGTGAACACGGGTAACTCTTCATCAAAGTCCCATTTAATGTATGTATGTATCTACTTTAAACGTCTTATTTATGCAAGTATTGGTTTATATATACAGTTCTTATCTCAGGAAATTCGTATAGAGTGATCAATATGGACTATTTAATTTTCTTTTCCTTCAACTTGATGGTTTCATTGTCGAGATAAATACCTTTACCCTTATAAGGTTCTGGAGGATGGATTTGGCGAATCTTGGAAGCAAATAGTCTCACTTGTTGTTTATCTATACCTTCGATAATCAATCTTGAAGAAGAAGGCGATGTAACTGTCAATCCTTCTGGAATTGGCAACTCTCTTGGAATGGAAGCACCAAGCTTCAACCAAACGATTTTCTTACCGTCTCGTTCATCAACTTGGGTTCTGTAGCCTGTACCGACAAATTTTAAGATAGCCAAGTGACCTTCAGTGACCCCTATGACATGGTTATTTATGAGGGATCTAGTAGTACCCCATAAGGCCTTCTGTATTTTCTCTTGCTTATTTTTGATTTCAATCGCTAGTCTATTACCATCATTAGCAATCTTGACAAAGTCAGCGACAGGGATGTTGAGCTCACCTTTAGGACCAACAACCTTTGCATTTTGTGAAAGTCTCAAAGTTGTTCTTCCTTTTCTTTTGATGATAGGACTCTCGAGGTCGGTTAGCTCAAAAGTCACGTCATCGGGGACTAATATCGCAGCCGATCCAATGTGCGATGGTCGTATCAGAGAATATGAAAACAGTCTTCTCTGCAAAACAAACGATGCTCTCAAACTCATGTTATTTCAGCTGTTACTCAACGAAGGGCCTCCTACAAAAATCAGCTGAAATGTTTGATTTTTCACTTTTTCATAAAAAAAACAGCATTTTCGCGCATTATATTACGTAATGTTCCTTATGTAATGTTAAGCCGGGTAACTATATTTCATGTAATGTAAAAAATTCTTTGCGATGAGATTGACACAACACTTTGAGGTTTCGATTAACTGAGTGAATAAGTTTGGCGCAATAATGGTTAGAAAGTTGAAGCATCATGAGCAGAAGCTGCTGAAGAAAGTGGACTTCCTTGACTGGAAGCAGGACAATAACCATAGAGATGCTCAGGTCATGAGAACATATCACATACAGAACCGTGAGGATTACCACAAGTATAACAAGCTGTGTGGTGAAATACGTAAACTGGCACATAAATTATCTCTCCTGCAACCTAATGATCCTTTCCGGATCAAACATGAACAACTTCTGCTGGAAAAACTTTACTCTATGGGTATCATATCGACAAAATCCAAGATTTCTGATCTAGAGAACAAAGTTTCAGTCAGTGCGGTGTGCCGTAGAAGAATCGGTGTTGTTATGTGCCGTTTGAAGATGACTGAGAATCTAAAAGATGCTGTGACATTTGTTGAGCAAGGCCAAGTCAGAGTGGGGCCAAATGTTATCACTGATCCTGCTTATCTAGTGACTAGAAATATGGAAGATTACTTGACTTGGGTTGATTCAAGTAAGATCAAACATAACCTATTAAAATACAGAAACAAAATTGATGATTTTGATCTGGCATAGATTTCTTGTGCTTTTTCTTGTATCTACTAGGGTTGTTTGGTGATTCTAATTTTGTTTATCATATAATGCATGATCATGAAATATTTTGGTCCATATATTACAACTTGAGCGCACTTTTACAGTAGATCTATCATCTAAGTGCGATATTTTAACTCTAAACAATGACATATAAATAAAAATTCCTTCAAAAAATGAAGATAAACATGTTAAAAGCAGATGAAACTCCAAAAAACAAACAAAAAAGCTCTCAAAAATGCCATTTCATCACAAAATGAAAAAGAAGAATCTAAAAAGGTGAGAATATAAACAGCAGATAGACCCAGTAATAACAAACTGTACTAATAACTAGAAAATGAAAATTGAAATGTTCATGGAGCAATATTGTAATCCTCAAAACCACCAAGATGTTTTCTCAAATCAGCTTGGCTTCCACTAGAGGGTAACAGTTGAGCATTCGATTGGTTTGGCTCTTGAAAAGCAGATTGACTAGTCATACTTCCATTTCTTGAATTGTTACCACTATTTAACTGTGAAAACGATCCAGCAGGTCTATATATCTTCTGTTTGCCAATCTCCACTGGGTTAAACATAACAACACTTTGTCTGATATGATGTGGTGATGGTGGTGTAACATCTCTCAGTGAATGATTTAGCGCAGTATTAGGAAACTGCCCAGATGATGCTGAACTTGGAGAGCTTGGTTGAAATATTTGCTCAGAATAATGTAATGGGTTGAATGGCTTTATTGTCAAATCATGGGGTCTCGAACCACCTGTCATTGACTTTGTTGGTGCATAATCAGTGTTTGTAACAGGATCGTCCAATTTACTTGGTATTGGAAGCTGTTGTAATGGTTTGAGAGGTTCTGGAGCTCTCAATCCAGGGGCCTGGTATATCTGATGGGACTGCTGTGTTTGATAATGCTGTTGCGGATGCTGGGGATACTGGTGAGCTGGGTATTGTTGCGTTGAGTATTGTTGAGGATATGGTGATTGCTCTGGTAAAACTTGGTTGTATTGGTGTTTTTGTGGATGTTCGTTGAATTGAGCCAAAGGAATTGTAGAGTATATAGAAGAAACAGCTCTATTTTTCTTTTTGGCATTGTCATTGTCAAGAGCTCCTGGAATCTGTAAAGAATCAGAAGACGGAGGTTGGAATTCTTGTCTGGAGTATTCTTGTGTGTTAAAATTGTCACCCTCCTCTTCTTCTTGTTGTTTCGCTTCAACTTCATGATCATCAGCCTCTTCATTGACATCATATTCCTCTCGAACATTAAATGAAGGTATGAAGTTTACTTCTCCAGCGACGTCAGTAGCAGCTTCAACTGGCAATGCTGGTAACGGTGGAGCAATTTCATCATTATCAGGTTTGATTTTTGGGGCTCTAACAGAATCACTTCTATCAAAGTAAACTCTGTACACACTTTTCATTCTTTTGATATTTTCATCATCATCTTCTTCTTCTTCTCTACCTATTTCCTGATTGTCTTCAGTATTACTAGCGACTTTTGGGGCCTCTTTGGCAACATCATCCAATTCATCATCGGCTAAAAGCTCTCTTGGTTCCAATTTTGCAGGAAGTCTTTGAAGAACATCATGCTCGTCGTACTTAAAGGAAACGTCACTGTTTTGTCTATAATGATTGCTTTTTGTAGGTGACCCTTGGTATGACTGTGCATAACTATCTTGAAAGACGTCCTCTGAATCTGACAGTTGAGAATTAGCTAAGTCTCTTTCATTTATAACATTTTTGTTGTCCTTTGATTCATGATAAGATAATGATGAACCAGTTGTTGGATCATCACTTGAAAGGGTCTTTTCAGTTAAATTTCGAACACTTCTGGAATGTAATTGGGAAATATTCAAGTCGCTAGAGTTTGGACTTCTAAACGGTGATGCAGCTCTTGAAACTGGTCTCGAATCAGGAGGATACGCGGTATAATCTGATCCAATCTGTTTTGCAAGATCATTCAAAGAATGAGAGGATCCCAAATGGTGTTCTTGAGGTAACGCAAAATTATTATAGTAAGGGTCTGATGGGCCATGGCGAGAGTTATTTGAGAATGATCTATCACCGCTGCTTTGTGTGACTAGCCTTCTTGGAGGTTGCATTGCTGATGGATAACGGGCACCTTCCCCATTGAAGGGATTCGTTGAATAGTATGATTTATCATCAACTTCAGCACCACCATGGCCACGAAAATCTCCCAGATGTCCAAACTGGCTAAAACTGCTATCAGGATAGTCTGGCAGAATTGTGGTTTCACCATAGAAGTCTGGATCATTATCAGATTCAGCTTCTTTCTTACCTTTTCTATACGATCTGAAAATAAATGCACCAATTATGGACAAAAACACAACGACTGGAATGGCAACAGCCAAAGCAATAGTTCCACCGCTTATTGATGAGCCAGTTTGGCATCTTTGAGCATCAGTACATTTAGCCGACGTACGATGTCTTGAAGTGGATCTAGATGCAGATTCAGAGGAAGTTGCTCTTTTTTCATATTGAACATAATCTGTCGTAAGTGAAGTGTGGTGGATGTATTGAGTAGTTGATGGGTATTGATATAGGGTAGTAGATTCGACTGCTTGAAATGGCATGTTGAATTCCTGTTTTTCCTCAATATTGAATAGCGTGTTTATTACAGGTTCAGTTGCTCAAGCGTATTTTGACAAATACCCGATCAAATGTAGAACCACTTGTATCAGTGAAAGACTTCAAGTATTTAATTGTAACAATAAGCCAATCTTTCTGGGCGTCAACGGTTAAGATCTGGTGAAAACGAGTGTAGGTGGACTGCGCGCTATTTCCTAACAATTTGAGAGCCTTCTGTGTGAGAACCAGAGCGTGGAACTTGATTAACAATTGATTTACACGTTAAAAACACGTTGGGAAATCCAGATCAACCGAAAACTCTCACAAAGTCAATGGTCAATTTTAACTGTTTATTTACGTCCAAGTGGATCTTGGAAATTTTTCCTTTTTTTTTTTTTCCTTTTTGAGAAATCGCGAAATTCTTTATTAAAAAAAGTATTTATTATTGTTTGACAGTTACTACGGTTACATAATATAATAACAATTTATTTTTATTAATTCATCATCATCATCATTTTATAGATTGATATATGAATGAATATATGAATATATGAATAAAGTATATAGATATAGATGAATAAATAAGGAATAAATAGCGATAAATAAATGGATAAATAAGTAAATAATGAATAAATAATTGTATTGAGAAAGATATATTTCCAACTAGTTATTGACAGATTGCCGACGCAAGTCCAGATTAGCACTAGAAATAGCGGACCCTAGAGTTGCTCATAGGAAGCAGAGAGTATAAAAGAGCTCCGCTATCCACCGTTTTGTATTGATTGTATATTAAAGAGACACGTTATTTGAAGAACTTCTCTTGTACTACAAGTCCTCGATCATTACATGGAGGTCGTACATCCCGTTACCACTATAGCTTTAAGTTCAATCGCAAGCTGGGTGGTCTTACCAGCAGGTTCTTTAGAAACAAGATCAACAATTTTATCCACCTTGCACACACCATTGTCGACAAGTTCTGTCTCAACCGTCAAAACAATTTGGCAACAGTCCACGTCCACCAGTGTCAGCTCAAGTGATAGTTTTTCTTGCTCTTCTCCTGTATCTGCTTCGTCTCTGTTAACAGTGAATCATACGATGATAGAACCGTTACCAGCACCTGACATCAAACCGTCTTTTAACTTATTAGCACAAGTTATTCTAGGCCTGATCATTGCCACTTCCCATTCAATTTGGACCATCCTGCAGGAATATTCCTCACTTCTGGTTCAAACCCTAGATGTGGTCCCAAGCATGGAGTCAGCGTCACTGCACCAGTCTCTCTCTCGTTTAGGAAGTTCAGCCCAATTAGGACTTACTTGGTTACACTCCGCTAGTTCATTTCTAGCACAATCAGCAAATATTGCAGTTCAAAGTTATCAGTTGATTCAGTG